>RJWM01042342.1:0-14427 GCA_004363535.1 Dasyprocta punctata | reverse complement strand
TTTTCTTTCAGGGTTTGAAATACTTCACTCCAAGCTCTTCTTGACTTGAAGGTTTGTGTTGAGAAGTCTGCCATGATTCTGATAGGCTTTCCTTCATAGGTGATCTGTTTCTTTTCTCTGACAGCTTTTAGTATTTTGTTCTTGTGCTGTATATCTGATACCCTTATTATTATATGTCTGGGTGAGGATTTATTTTGGTTGTGGTTAATGGGGGTTCTGTATGCCTCAGTTACCGGTATTTCAGATTCTCTTCCCATGTTTGGAAAGTTTTCTGCTATTATTTCTGCAAATAGTCTTCACAGGTCATTCATATTGATCCCTGCTTTTTTGTTGACACCTATCAATCTTATATTATTTCCCTTGGCATCATCTTGCAGCTGTTGAATTGTTGTTTCCTGGTTCTTTGTTATTTTTAAGAGATCTTTTCTTTCATGCTGTTTGCAAGGTCTAAGAGTCTATCTTCAGCTTCATTCAAGCAGTTTTTTCCAACTTTTAATGGAATTTTTAATTTCCTGAATATCCCTTTGAATCTGTTTCATGCATTCTAATTGTGTCTTATTTTGTTCAAAGTTTCCATCATTTTCTTATGTTCTTCTATTTTTTATCTTGATCTTCTTTAGATACACACAGCATTTCTTTCATCATGTTTGTCACTTCATTTTTTATCTGAGAGATTATTTCTGATATGATTTCCTTTATAGCTTCATGGAGTTGTTTCTTTACTTCAGTTCTATCATTTCAGAAAGTTCAGTTGTGTGACTTCCAGTGTCTTCCATTTCAGTGTCTCTTGGGTTTGTTCTCATTGGGTTGAGACTGCATCTTGCTCTTTATTTTATTTTCCTCTGGGACCTTTGTGGCTATCCAGGCAGCCTCCTGATGGATTGCACTGGAACACTGTCTGGGGTAGAGCTTCAATCCTCCAATATCACCATGGCTAGCTGGGGAACTATGGTGCCACATCCTTGTGCTCTGTGGCTTGTGAGGCTGGCCATGCATTTCCCTGATGTACTCTGTTGGGTCATTCTGGGACTCTGGGTTGGGCAAAGCTTGTATCCTCCCTGCAGCTAGCAGGGGCACACACCTGGAGCTTGTCACCAGGGCTAGAGCCTGACTGTGTAGAGTACAGAACCTCTGCAAGGGATGTGGCTAGCAGAGACACACCCCCAGGGTGTGGCACTGGGGCCTTGTGCCTGGCTGGGTGGAGTCCAGAATCTCTGAGACCCAGGTGGCTAGGCAGAGAGCACCCCAGAGTGTGGCACCACCACGATGCATCTGGTTGCAAGGAGTTCAGAGCCTCTAGAGTGGGGGACTAGCCAGAGCACGCCCCTGGCATATGGTGCTGGGGCCTTGCTCCTGGCTGGGCAGAGTTCGTAACCTCCAGGACCTGCCATGTGGCCACACCCCTGAACTATGGAGCTGGGGCCTTGTGCTCTGATGCGCAGAGCTCAAATTGTCTAAGACCCTTTGGCTATGCTGGCCACTCCCTGATGAGTGGCTCTGGGGCTCTGGGCTGGACTGGGCTCAGTATCTCTGTGTCCTGTGAGGCTGGCTCGTCCTTCCCCTGATGGATTTTGCTGTGACACTGTGCTGGGCAGAGCTTGATCCTCTCATTCCTGGGGTGCGGCACCAGGACCTTATTCCTGGCTTCCTGGAGTTCAGAACCTCTGGGACCCAGGCAGCTAGGCAGAGCGCACTCCTGCATGTGGCACCACCACACTTGATTCTGGCTGCAAGGAGTTTAGAGCCTCTGGAGCACGGGGCTAGCTAGAGCATGTCCCTGGCATATGGTCAAGAGTTGGTTCTTTTAAAGACTGAATAAAATTAAGAAACCTTTAACCAACCTTATCAGAAAAACAAAAGAAAAGATTCAAATTCATGCCATTTGGAATGAAAAGGATGAAATCAAAATGCATCCTGCAGAAATCCAGAAGATCATCAATATCTAATTTGAAAATCTGTACTCTAAAAAAATGGAAAACACAGAAGAAAATGGACAGAAAGCTAAATCAATAAGATATAAAAATTCTAAATAATCCAATATCAGTCAATTAAATTAAAGATGTAATTAAAAACCTACCAACAAAGAAAAGCCCAGGCCCGGACAGAGTAACTGCTAAATTCTACAAGAAATTTAGAGATGATCTTGTCCCACTATTCCTCAAATACATACACCATGATTAAGTAGGATTCATACCAGAGATGCAAGGATGGTTCAACATATGCAAATACATAAATGTAATACACCATAGCATCACAGCCAAAGATAAAAATCACATGATCATCTCAATAGATATAGAAAAAGCATTTGACAAAATCCAACATCAATTCATGGTAAAAAAAAAAAAAAAAAAAAAAAAAAACTTAGCCGGGCGTGGTGGCGCACACCTTTAATCCCAGCACTCGGGAGGCTGAGGTAGGCAGAGCGTTGTGGGTTCGAGACCGGCTTGGGCTACAACACGAGCGCAAGGCCGGCCTGAGCTACATAGTGCGACCCTGCCTCAAAAAACCAGGGCCGGGAGTTTGGCTCAGTGCCTTAAGCGCCTGCTCTGGCAGGCGCGAGGTTGTGAGTTCAATCCCCGGTGCCACAAAAAAAAAAAAAAAAAAACTTACATAAAACTGCAATATATGGTCTTTATCTCAATAAAAGGCATCTATGACAAACCAACAGCCAACACCATACTAAACTGTCAAAAACTGAAAACTTCCACCCTAAAATCCGGATCAAAACAAGGATGGCCACTGTCACCTATGTTATTCAGTATAGTTCTGGAAACATTAGCCAGAGCAATTAGACAAGAGAGAGACAAAAGAAATGAGGATAGGAAAGGGAGAAGTTACATTTTCATTATTTGTAGATGACATGATACTCTACATATAAGTCCCCAAAAACTTAACCAAATAACCAAATTCAGTAGCATAGCTGGATACAAAGTCAACACACACAAATCAATACAGCATTTCTGTACACAAACAACAAACTCACTGAGAGAGAAATTTAGAAAACCTCACCATTCACAAGAGCATCCCAAAAAACAAAATACTTAGGAATCAATCTAATCAAGGAAGCAAAGGACCTTCACATTGAAACTACAGTACTCTGAAAAAGGAGATAGAAAAAGGATTTCAGAAAATAGAAAGATAACCTTTGTTATTGGGTAGGAAGAACCAACATAGTGAAAATAGTCATACTTCCAAAATTGTTATACAGATTTAATGCAGTTCCAATCAAAATTTGAGTAGCATATCTCACAGAATTAGAGAAAACAATCCTAAAAGTCATTTAGGACCAGAAGAGATTAAGAATAGCAAAAGCAGTTCTGGGCAACAAAGGCAAGAGAGGGGGCATCACAATTCCTGACTTCAAATCATACTACAAAGCTACCATGATAAAAACAGCATGGTATTGCCACCAAAAAAAATCAGACCCAAGGATCAATGGAACAGATCAGAAGATACAGAAACAACTCTCACTTATCTGTGCATCAAATTCTTTTTTCCTGCTTGGAAAAGATTTATAGTTAATAACAAAATCTAAAACAAATCAGAAAGTTATAAACCATAGATATCTCCTCAATAGAGCAATTTTACCCTCAGAAGAAAAATTTTAAAGCAATAATAAGAAGAAAATAGAAAAATAAAAGAAGAGAAAGAGATTAGAAGCAAAGCTAAAGGACAAAGGAAGATTACCCAAGCTTTAGGTGAAAAAGACAGGAGGGAGAAAAAAAAGGAAAAAATAAGAACTAAACAAAACTACTAAAAACAATGTTCATACTCCTGATAAAGTGAAAACAATCAAGAAAAAAAATGTTTCTCTGTGATTTCAAGCCTGTAGTTATCTTCTGGAGGTCTACAGTTTTGTAGTATTGTCCAATTTGAGATGTGTCTCTTCTGCCACTGGTATACAAAGAAAGCAGACAGGGCCAGACCCATGCTGGATGATCCCAGCAAGCCTGCAGTAGGAGCAAGGCAGGGTGCCCATTCTGGTGCTTTCGACTCCACATAAGTCCAGGCTGATCCTGGTTGTGGAGTTAGGGCCTGACTTATGCAGCTTACAACACCCTGGGTGTTTCCTGCCAGCACGACCTCAGCTCCCTGACCTTGGATGTCTTCCACTGTTATGTCTCACCCTGAGATGAAGGCAACCCATGGCTACACTGAGCCCTGGGTTCAGTTGGCCCCTCCCTAAAATGGCATCTGGCTATGCACCCTCTCCAGGGGATGCCTGAATTGGAATCACTCACCGGCTGTTGTGACTCACAGCATCCACAGCTCCATTCCACTAGTGCTCCTCCCTGGAGACCTCTGGAGCCACCACCCTCACTGTGTCTCTGTATATTCAAGCCTCCTCTCTCACACCTAACCAAGAGTCAGGGGAAACGTGCATTTTGCCACCTCTTTTTTCTGCATTGAGATCTGTCTCTTCATTTTCCCTGTGGGCTCCAATTCTCCCTTTAGATCCTTCTTGGGTCCTAGGTATCTGCTTCCTCCTTCTTTTCTTCCCCAAATTGTTATATTCCAGTATCTGGATTCCAAATGTCAGAGAGGCTGATTTCCTGTGGTTTACTGCTCTGCCATCTTCTCAGAGGTTCAAACATAGACTCTCTTTTCATGTAAGTCTCCCTTAATCTCCCTTACCAATACTTTTTAGTCTTGCTTTCTGTATTAAATTTATTCCTGATTATGTTATGCTATCGTGAATGAAATTATTTTAATTTCATTTTCAGATTGTTTATAGTTTATAGAAATAACACTGTTTATACATTAATCTTGTATCAAGGGCCGGGAGTTTGGCTCAGTGCCTTAAGCACCTGCCCTGGCAGGCGCGAGGTTGTGAGTTCAATCCCCGGTGCTGCAAAAAAATAAAAATAAAAAAATAAATAAAAATTAATCTTGTATCAAATTTACTGAGCATGTTTACTAATTCTAACAGTTCTGCAAAAAAGTATTGGTAGATTCTTAGATTTTCTGCATATGTCAACTAGAAGTGGTAAGAACAAGTGCCTTTGCCTGGCTCTTGATCTGTGCTTTGTCATTAAATATATTAATTGGTCTTTTTGTAGATTTTCCTTTTGAGGTTAAGGGAGCTCTCTTTCATTGATAGTGTGAGAGAGTTTTCATCATATATTGTAGTTAGACTTTGTCAAATCCTTTTCCTGGGAATATCAGAAGAATCCTAAGCTTTTGGTCCTTTACTTCATTAGCATGATACAGTACATCAGTTGATTTGAAAATATTATAACAAACTTGCATTCCAGAATAAATTTCACATAGTCATTGTATATAAATCTTTTTATACCTTGCTAGATTCAGTTTGCTAGCATTTTTCAAAGGATTTTTCCATCTACATTCATAAGTAATTAATTAGATTTAGTTTTCTAGATATATCTCTGGCTTTGAAATCAGGGTAATTATTGTCCTCATAGACTGTGCTGGGAACATCTATTTTTAGATGGAGTACATGAAGGATTGGTAGGTTTTTTTTTTTTTTCTTTAAATGTATGTAGGATTTCTGGGCCTGTTTATGTTTGGTTTTGTTTTTGCCACATGGGGATGGAACCGGGGCCTCAGACATGCTAGGCAAATGCTCACCACTAAGCCACACCCCAGGCCCACTAGTAGTGATTTCTATCAGTCTGTAACCCTAGTGATGAGCCCCTCCTTTCATTCCTTGATTCTGGCTATCTGAATTCTTTTTTCTTGTTCTATGTAAAGACTTCTTGGTTTTTTCTTTTCACAGAACCATCTTTTGGTCTCACTGGTCTTTTCCTATTGATGTTTCTGGTTCATTGATTTCTGCTCCAATAATGATTTCCTTCCTGCCACTTGCTTTGGGTTTAGTTTGAATTTTTCCCCTCTCATTTCTTAAGGCTGGAGTTTAGTGATTTGAGTTCTTTTCTAATATTGACATTTATAGCTATAAATGTCCTTCTAAGCACTGCCTTAGCTGCAACTTGTAATATTTGATGTTTTGTTCTTATTTTCATTCAGTTTAAAATATTTTCTAACTTGCTTAGTTCTTCTTTGACCCAACAGCTATTTAGAACTGTGTGTTTTTATTTCCAAATACTTGTGGATTTCCCAAACTATCACTGTTAAATTGATTTCTAATTCAATTTCATGTCATCAAAGAAAATACTTTGTATTATTTCAATCACTTTAAATTTACAGAGACTTGCTGTATGGCCTAGAATGTGGTCTATCACAGAGGACACTCATGCATCCTCAAGATGAATACAAACTTGGCTTTTGCCAAGTGAAATGCTCTGTGTGAGTTAGGACAAACTGGTTAATATTATTGTTAATAATATTTAATATTCTCACTGGTTTCCTGTCTAGTTGTCCCAGCCACATCTGATATTGACATCCCCAAACTATTATTTCTGAATTGTCTATTTCTCCCTTTAATTCTATCAATTTTTTGCTTCACGTATTATGGGGTTTTGTTTCAGGTATATGTATAACTCTTACTCTGATAACATTTCCTCTCTTAGTACCTACTTTGTCTGACATTAGCACAACCACTCCTATTCCAACCGCTCCTTGTATTTCTTTATATCCTTTTACTTTCAACCAATTTCTGATTCTAGATTTAAAGTCAAAAGGACCTAAAAAAAAGTCAGCTTGTGGATGGGTTATAACCAGATCTTTTGCTCGCAAACCAGCCTCAAACTCACAGTGCTCCTCCTACCTCAGCCTTTTGAGTGCTGGGATTAAAGGCGTGTACCACCGCACCCGACTGGTTTTTTGTCTTTTTGAGACAGTTTCTCTATGCAGTTCAGGCTGGCCTTGAACTCACTTCGTAGTCCAGGCTCTCCTCAAATTCGCAGTGATCCTCCTGCTTCAGCCTCCCAAGTGTTGGAATTATAGGCATGCATCACCACGCCCGGCTCACCACTTTTTTTGTATTAAATGCATATTTTCCAGTGTTTTAATTCTTTTGTTGGCTTTTTACAATGTTTTAGTTATCTTTTTACTGGTTACTCTATGGATTACAATATGCATTTTAGAGTGCCCTCTACTTCAGATTAATCATAATTTAATTTTAGTAAGACATACAAACTGTTCTGGTTCAGCTCCTCTCTCCCCGCTCCTTTATGCTACCATTGTCAGATATGCTACATCTATATATGTTGTAAACCCACTTCTGTGCTACAAATACTGCTTTCCACACATTTGGTTTTTTTAATTGGTTAAAAAGGAAAAATATAATTTATAAAGTCATTTACTTTAACTACATAGTTGCCATTGATACTCTCTATTTCTTTCTGTCTAGAATCACATCCTTGATCTAATACAGCTTCATTTCAGTTCCTCTCCTTGTGCTATTATTACATTTATTACACCTTTGCATGCTATAAAATCTAGAATAGAATTTGTAATTATTGTTTCATTTAGAAAAGATGAGTTATACATACCTGCCCTCTTTTATACAAGCCTGTGTATTACCTTTACAGGGTTTTGCATTTCTTTGTGGGGTTAGAATCACTATTTGGCCAAGATTCCTTTCAGCTGAAAAATTTTGCTTTCTTTTAGGGCAAGGCTGATAGTAACAACTTCTACCAGTCTTCACTGATCTGAGACTAATTCACCTTCACTTTTGAAAGATTTCTGGATAAAAGATGTTTGACTGATGATATTTTCTTTCAACACTATTACCTTCTGGCCTCCACTGGTTTTGATAAACAGTTGTCTTAACTTTACTGTGGGTGCCTTATACATTAAGTCAGCATCTCTGTGTGTGTGTGTGTGTGTGTGTGTGTGTGTGTGTCCCATTTCAAGATTGTCTCTTTGTGTTTGGTTTCAGTTTGACTATGATATGTCTAGTTGTTTACTAAGCATCTTGGATGTGTAGATAAATCTTTTTCATCAAATATGGAAAGTAGTCAACCATATTTCTTTATATGTAGTTTATACCTCTTCTTTATCTCTTTTCCTAAGACCCTGTTATGCATGTTGTCTGATGGGTGTCCCAGGCCCCAGAGGTTTTGTTCATTTTTATTCATTTTGGCTCCTCTTGCTCTTCAAAATAGATAATCAAGATCCATGTTCAGCGTGTGTTGATTTTTTTTCTTATTGGCACCTGAAATTTCTTCCTGAGTCCCTTCAGCAAATTTTTTTTAATCAATGTATTTTTCAACCCCAGAATTTCCATTTGGTACTATTTTATAATGCCTACCATGTATCGACATTCTCTATTGGATAATCATTGCCATCTTACTTTCCTCTAATCCTTTGAATAGGATTTAATTTACTTCTTTAAACATATCATAATAGCTGTATAAAAGTATGTGCTTACTAAATTCAATGTCAAGACTGACAAAATAATCTCTACTGAGTATTTTCTTCTGTAGTTCTCTTGTTTTCCTTGGCTGACTAGTGATTTGTTATTGAAAACCGGGAATGTTAGGTATATAATGCAGCAGCTCTGTATTCAGATCCCTGCTTCCCACTCATGGCTAGTGGTCCTTGCCACTTGTTTTTGCTTTTGTTTTGTTGTATTTTTGGAGGGGTTTTGTTTTGTTTTTTACCGGGGATCAAACTCATGACCTCACGCTTGCCAAGCAGGCACTTGTGCTGCTGAGCTAAATTCCAGGCCTTTTGTTTTTGTTTATTTACTGTTCCACTTGAACAAACTGTATGGCTTCCCTTGCAGCAAATGACCACTAATTATATGCTGAAAGGTTGTTTTTTGGTTTTTTTGGTTTTTCGTCTTCTTAATTTTAAGCCTAGGTCCCTGGATCAGCACATGACCACTGATTATGTGCTGAAAGTTTCTTTTTCCTTTTTTTTTTTTTTGTCTTCTTAATTTTAAGCCTAGGTCCTTGGATCAGCATAGCCTTATGGTTAGCCAGTAAGATCAGAGGCTGAATCATGCCTTGAGCCAGGAGCTACCTGTGGCTTGGGGAATTCAGTTAACATCGTAGATGTCTGTGACTCTGTCTCCGCTTGTGCTCACCCAGTTTGAGAGACTCACGAGGGCCCACCCAGTGCCTTGAGTGTTAGTGTCTGGTTACATGAATTTCCACGTTAAAATTCTGGCTGGTCTGGTGGTCTACTACTTGTCCCTACCAATACTGCAACCTTAGGCTCCTTGTGATTTCGGTCTTCCATGACTGCAGGCCACTAAGATGACCAATGATAACACCTCCAGGCATGGAATTTCCCACACTGTGCTCCACATAAAGGCAATGCCACCCACCATGGGTCCTAACCCTAATCCATCTATCAGAGCCTATGGAAACCTTCCAGGTGCCTACTGTTCTTGCGGAAATTCTGAGATTCAACAAACCTTCTTGATTTAATACTTCTCCATTTGCTGTACACCTTCAGTCAAATTCCCACACTCTCTGAAGGGCTGTCTTCCTCAACTCTATGAAGCTTTAACTCTGCTTCTGGGGAAGATGTGCTGAGGTTCACACACAGCCCATTCCAGAAAGCCTGCTTACTGTGGTAACTGCTTTCCCTGAGCATGAAGGAGGAAATTTACACAATACTTTGTAGAAGGAAGTGAGACCAAGAAAAGTGAAATAATTTTTCCATGGTCCCATAACAAATCCACAGCTGAACTAGCAATAGAACAAGGCACCAAGCAAGCCAACCGGGTTCCTCGGCCTCAAAGGAAAAACGCAATGTCAGGGAGTCCCCACTAGAGGGCCCCCGACCTGGGTCCCGCTCTCAGAAAGCAAAATTACAGTATAGGATCAAAACTGGTTGTCATCATTACACAATGACAAAGCCAGACAATTACAAGAAAATAAAATCAAATGCCAATATTCTTTATAAGTATAAATGTGAAAACTTTAAATGCAATTTTTTAAATCGAATCAAAAAATATACAAAAAGTATAATACACCACAATCACCTGGGGTTTTCCCCCCAGAACCTCAAAGTTGGCCTAACATCCAAACACCAGCCAATAAAATTAAAACTAAAAAAGAAAAAATTTACTATCATCTCAGTAGACACAGAAAAAATATTTTAAAATTCAACATCCACCAGGCATTATGGTGCACACCTGTAATCCCAGCACTTGGGAGGCTGAGGCAAGAGGATCACTGTGAGTTCAAGGACAGCTTAGACTACATGGTGACAGTGAAACTGTCTCTAAAAAAAAATAAATATCTCCTTATCAAAAAAAAAACTAGCAAAGGAAAAGAATTTGTTCAACCTGACAAAGAGTATCTACCAAAAACCCAGTTTATATCATAGCAAGTTAGAAAGACTAAATATTTCCCCTTTCTAAGAAATTACACACATTGTTTCTCTTATAGGAGAAACCCAGAGTTTAAACTTAAAAAGTAAAATAAAAGATAATAGGAAATAGTGAAATAATTTATTCTCAAAGGGAAAGGGAATTAAGAGATGAGAAAGGGAGGAGGAAGGGATAAGTGATTTAAAAAGGAATTGGTGGGGGTAAGACTATAGCTCAGCAGCATAAGCACCTGCCTGGCAAGTGTGAGGTCATGAGTTTGACCCCCAGTACTATAAATAAATGAATAAATAAATAGAAATAAAAAGTAAAAAGACATGTAGTTGACTTTGGGGCCAGGGATGTAGCACAGTGGCACAAGCGCCTGCCTGACAAGTGAGAGGTTCTGAGTTTCATTCCTAGTACAAAAAAAAAAAAGAACTAGAATGCAATACATACATGTACCAACTCCACACAAAGTAAACATTATTATTACTACACAAGTGTACTAATAAACTAAAATAAGAAGAGAAATTACACAAAAAAGATATATTCTCATATTTCTATTTAGCATTATACTGAAGATGCTAGCTAGTGTAATTTAAGAAAAAAACTCATCTAAATTTGTAGATGATATGATTCATCTATATCAAAAGTCCAATGGATCAACCAAAAAAATTACTAAAGCAAATACGCCAGCCTAACAAGTTTGAAGGCTGCAAAACAAATATATAAAACCAATTGTTTTTCTACTTACTAACAACAATCAGAAATTGAATTATTTTAAATTTAAAAATTTTAATAGCATTTTAATACTGTTAAAATATGAATCACTGCCCAAAGATCCACAAGTACTCCAAAAGATGTGATATATACATACAATGACAATTACAAAACATGGCAGAGGGAAATTAAATGTAACCCAAATAAACAGGTCACCTTGTTCATGTATCAGAAGTCTCAATACTGTTATTGTTAGTTCAATGCAGTTTCAATAAACATCCCACCAGACATTTTCTAGACCCTTAAATAGCTGAAACAACTTTTAAAAAAAAACAGAGTTGGACATTACCTTCCTTCAAGAGTTATCACAGAGAGGGAAGAGCAAGCAAGTCACAGAGGGTAATAGGCAAAAATGATCAAAATGTTACACGTGTGTACAAATATGCCAAAACAAAATCCTCAATTCTGTATAACTAATATGCACTAATTTTTAAAAGTCATCATAAAGCTAGAGTAATCAATGTAGTGTGATACTGGCCTCATAATAGACAAACAGAATCAATAGAACAAAATAGAGTGCAAAAAGAGACCCACTCATATATGGCAAAGATGCAACAGTGGAGAAGGGACAGACTTTCCAAAACAGGATGCCAGAGCAGCTGTGTAACCTTAAGGAAAAAATACTTTGATCCATACCGTACAACACACACAAAAACTAATCCAAGTTGTATCACACATACAAGAATAAAATATGAAACTATAAAAATATCTAGAAGAAAATAGAAGAGAAACTTTGTGACTTTGGATTAAGTCATGATTTCTTATCACAATTCATAAAAGAAAAAAAGATGATCAATTGGATCTTACACAAATTTTAAAACCTGGTCTGCCTTCCAGGAGCCTGCGTGACTGGTGTGGACTCCAGGAAGAGAAAAAGGTGGGCCTCTGGAGAACCAGCCCCGCTGGGTCAGAGTGGCACCAACCAGAAGACAACTAGTCTGCCTTCCTGGGCCTGTGCAACCAGCGCAGACTCCAGGAAGAGAAACATGCGCCTCCTGTAAGCCTACCAGTGTGCAGGCTAAGAATCAAGGACACCACTCACCACCCAACCCTCCCACCCCCACCCCCACCCCCACCCCAGTAAAGCAACCTGCTGGTTCAGAGGTCTAGCTAAATTGATAGCCACTAAGGTAGATAAAGCAACTAAATGCCAATATTGTTTGGTTGATTTTGCTGGCCTGGGGCCGGCAGCCCAAGCATCTCTTTGGAAGATGATAGTAGGCAATGTAGCAAATATGGGGGATTCTCTTCTGTCTTGTCTTTGAGGCCCAATATTGTTCTCATTGTTTTGCTTTACTCTGTTTAATTTTTTTGTTTTATTTTATATTCTGTTTTTATTGGTTTTATTGTGTTTTGTTGGAATGGTCAACTATTCTGAAAATAGCAAGATATATTGTAGTAGCTATTGTTTTCATAGTATCTTTCTTTGAAGTTCTGTACCAGTTCTACTACTTTGTTTTGATTGACATTGTTCTGTTATGTTTTATTGGATTTTACTATCTTTAAAATAAAAAAAATTTAAAACCTGTTCTGAAAAGATAAGCCATAGACTGAGAGAAAATATTGCAAAGCATAATTTGATGAGTCACCAGTATACAGATTTTGTGAGAAACACTCAAAGCACACAAACTAATAGAAAAAATGAGCAAAGGATTTGAACATGACAACAAAGAATGCAAGCATGGGTAGCAAATAAATATGGGAAAAATGTTCAACATCATCAATCATTAGGGAAAAGCAGAAACAAACCCACAGGGAGACACCTAACATCAGAATAGCAAAAATACATGTAAATGAGGACGTGTGAGAGCTGGAACTCTTAGGCACTACTGGAAAACACCTAAAAGGATTCCAATGCTTTGGAAAACACATAAGTTAAACCTTCATCTGTCAATGATCCAGCAATTTCATCCCTAGGAATCACTGCAAATAAAACACATCTCTACAAAACCTAGTGCTCAGATGTTCACAGCAGCTTTATTTGTCATCGACAGATCCTGGAGATAATCCCAATGCCCACAGACGGCTAAAAGATAAGCCAATAACTAGGCATCCACATGATGCGAAAGTGCTCAGCGATGGAAAGAAACAGGCTAATGACAAAAGCAACAGTGCGGATGCACTTCAAAATAACTGTGAAGTTATATGACAGGACACAAAAATACAACCTGACTTCACTTGATAAATCTCTAGAAAATGCAAACTAATCTACAATGACAGGAAGTAGATTGGTTGCTACTGGAGATGGGGACATGGTGGGGAAGAGGGAGGGATTACAAAGAGGCATAAAAACTTCTGTACTTGAGGGAGCTGTTCATTATCTTAATTGTGGCAATGGTTGCATAGTAGTGTACATATCTCAAAACTCATCAAATTGCACACTTTAAATGTCTAATTAAAATATGTGCGATCTCTCAGCAAGTTTTTTTTAAAAAGCATAACCAGCATCCCTAATCAGTGTGGATACATATTAGTTATGAACTAAATAAAATACAATACGCTATGTAGAGAAGTCACGGAGAAGTTAATTAATCTAAGAGTTTTTGTCGCACCTACCTCTGTTGCTGGCTGTGTTAACCTGCCGTCATTCCCAGGCTGGGGTGCTGAATCCAATTGCGCTGTCTTCCGGTTCAGTGTGCTGCCCAAGTTAAATGCGGCCTTCTGTCTAAACAAGCTTGCCACGGCATCGTCAACAAAACAACACCCTTTCACAGTTAGTAGTAAAGAGGATCTGTGTCTCTCATCATTGTGCAGAGGATAATAGAGAAAGCATAAGAACGTACGTGATACAACCCAAGTCAAAAAGGGCCTTGGTTTGACCGTCCCTGGTCTTCAACTTTGCTTCAAAAGTAGAGTGTATTTTCAATACAGCTCCCCAAAACGCCAACCACACTCGTACTGGGGCCCCAAACCCGAGCCACCTGTCCCAGAGGCCCCGCCCCTCCACAGAGGCCCCGCCCAGTCTTGAGGAGGCCACACCCCGGGGCCTCACCCCTGCCGGCCCCCTCTGCAGTGCTCGCGGGCGCTGTGCCTCGTCAGCTTCCGTGCGGCTCCTACTGGCGGGAGGAAACGCGTTGACCCACAGCCGTGGGGCTACGGGCGGGGACCCGGGGGACGAGGGGTGCGGAAGCCCTGACGCCGCCTCGGATTGTCGGGGAAGACCTGAGCCGGCGGTCTCCGAGCCGAGTGGCGGGCAGGCGCCGGGCTTCCCGGATGGGCGTGGGGCCCGCGAGGGCCCGGGCGGGACGGACGGGGGCTCCCGCCGGACTGCGGGGCTCAGGCCCATGCCGTCTGCGGAGCGTGAGGTCGTGGCGCTGGGAACCTGGACGACCGCGAAGAGCGCGCGAGTGGGGGACAAACGGCGGCGGCGCGCGCGCGGGACCGGGGACACAGGGTGCGTGGGGGCGGGCCAGACCGAGCACGCGGGTTTGGGGGAGAAACGGGATAGGGGGAGA
>RJWM01042341.1:0-14382 GCA_004363535.1 Dasyprocta punctata | reverse complement strand
ACTCTACAGCAGTGTGGGCAGTAGTTACTTTTTAATAATACAGTTACTGAATGACTGAAAGAGCAGTGGCAGACATGGCGTGGGCTGGCCAAGCACCAGAGTCAGCATTTCTACCCTTCATGGCGACCTCACCTTGCCTGGTTTTATTTAACACCACACTGCCTGTTACTATTCCTGGAAGTGCAGATCCATTTTAGTCACAGTAAGACACCTTCCATCTCCCTGTCTTCTACCGCTGATGGTCCCCAATCTACCTTACCTGTGGACTATCACAGAGCACAGGCTGGGCTCCTAGAACTTCCAGTCCCTCTCTTCAGCATGCAGCTGGCTCAGGGCCCACAGGTCCTTCAGCAGTGCACAAAATGCACATCGTAGAGGAAAAACACATGTGGAACCTGTTGGTGTCAACAGCACATGTCCAGTGGGCCCCCAGGGTGCTGCCACATGGAAAAACAGGGTTGGAAGCAGATTCTCATTGGACTAAAGTCCACATGTCAAAGAACCATTTAGGAAAACTGTGTGCTCGATTTTCTTTGTATATTCAAAAGAAATAAACATTTACAGAATCTTGGAATGTGTGATAAATGTCTTAAATTGTGTGTTTATGGAAAACATTTGGCAAGTATTAACTATAAATGCTTCCAGTAAATGCCAGGGATGTGAAGCGTCAGGAAAATATATTGGACAACATACAACTCCCACAGAAAAGGAATGACCCCTACTGTGTACCCTGCATGCAGCCTCCATTCCACCCTCTGTCCACCCTCAAAGGAGGTCCCAGGAAACCAGGGGCTAAGGCTGGGGATGGAACCATCTGCAAAGGGGCTTTCAGAGCTGGGCATCCTTGAAGGGTATGTGGAGGGAAGCACCTCTGATTTCCTAGGTGATAGTACCTAATAGGATTTCCTTCCCCTTCCTGGATACCGGTTAACACTTCTGCACCTAAGTCCCCTCCACTGGCTTGAAAAAACAAGCACTGAACTCCCAGCTCACCTTCCCTGCCTGGCAACAAACCCACCTCTCAATTAGGATGCTCTAAGGTGAAATGTAAAATGTGGAAAACAAGAGACTCACTGATTTCTTCACAGCAGGATGAACAGAGGCATCCCTCTCAATTGCTTGCTAATGGGCAAAGATCTCTGAAGAAATGGATGGAGACGACAGGAAGAAGATGTTGCAGGCCAATGCAATGGATGAGTGTACTTTTCCCACGAAGAACTGCTCTCTGGGGTGAACCTATCACCTTCTTTGACAGTGAAGCACATATTGGTACTACAGAGAGGCTGACAGCTCTTGGCTTCCCCTCAGCCCACACACTACACACCACAAGAGCTGAAATATTAGGGGGAGCAATTATCTCACAGATTTGTATACTAAAAAAGAATCACATGTATTTTTTCATGTCAGAAAACTCTCTTAAAGAAAAAAAGAAGATACAACTCCAACATGCTTAACTCTGCCAAAAGGAAAAGGCCCAGCTGGCTGGCTCTGTACCTACACACAGAGGTGCCCAGTTCAGTCCCTTCCCCTGGGAACCCATTCCTCTGCCCCAAGCTCCTCCCATGTGCATCTTACCAGAGCCTAATGCTCAACATCCTGACACGGCAATTTTTTATGCTGATTTACAAAGAACATTTCTAGACATGGGAAGGTTAAGCTGAAAGAACTCAGCATGCTTGCCACTTCAAATATATTGATAGATCCTCCCTTACCAAATGTGTCACTTCACATTCCTCAAAGCAGTGTGGGGAGAGTTTCCTGTAAAATTATTTCATTGGCTTGTCTGGACTGAGAGTGGGTAAAGAAAATCTGTGTGTCCTTGACAGTGTCCCCATATGTGAGTGGGAAATGAATGATATGCATGGAGCTCATCACTACAGGCCTCGTGCCAAACTATGACCTCATGGCAGACACTTCCTAATCCTGAAGAACCCAGAATTCCTTCCTAATCCTGAAGAACCCAGAATTCCACACTGCTATAGGTTGGGGTGGTGAGGAGCATGAGAATTTAGCTGTAGACTCTTGGAGAAGAATTCCTACATACTGAGGAATTAGGAGACTTTTGAGTTTATAGAAACTTGAGAGTTGCACTATTCCTCTCCCAGTCTAGCATAACTTTCTGCCAGAATCATATGCCCTTGGACCATGTGAAGCCTCTTTCTGCCCAGAGCCACTTCTAACAAGTACTTCAGCCACTCTGACAGTAGGTTTCCCATGGTTCCACATGGCTCTGAGAGGAATCAGCAGGAGACAAAGTTGCTCCCCTTACTCCAGGATTGGCTGGCAATATGAAATGAATGTCCACCTCACTGAGAGACACACTAGACCACAGAAACTAACCCCACTCATTCTCTAGAGTCCTTCCCATTGCTAAGATGAGCAATCCAGACATGCATGTGGCAGTGACAGCTCCGGAGCAAAATGAATAAGTGCCGTGCTTGAGCAAACTAACCAGCAAATATTTATTTTTCACCAAGTTTTGTAAGCCAGAAACTTGATAGCTAGAAATCATCCATGGCAGGAATCTTTATACCATAGAAACTAGCAGAATTGGCATAGAATTGGCTGTACTTATATTGGTTAGCTTTTGTTTGCTTAGGCAAAATGTTTGACACATACAATTTAAAGGAGGAAATAGTTTATTTGGCTTATGGTTTTAGAGGTTTCAGTCCATGGTTAGCTGGTTCCAAGGCAGAAAGATTGAAGTGGAAATGTGTGGGAAAGCAAAGCTGCTCTAATGACATATGGGAAGCAGCAAGCAGGGGAACAGTACCAGAGAGGGAGAGGCTAAGTCATACCCCCATAGTCCATGCAGATACATCCATAAGTGTGCTTTACTAATCCCCTAGGCAGCTCCCAAGTCGTTAAAATTGATAAACAAGATTAACCAAAACATTCTACCCCTTGCCACTGTGACACCCAAACACATCTCTGTAAACCACACTTAATCTCCAAATAAAGATAATGACAGTGTCATAATTCCTGCTAATATGATGTAACTCTTATGCCTACAACCACTAAAGGCATGAATCCCTTCTCCAAAGTGTCAACAGTTCAGCATTGCTAAAAGTCCAAGCCCAAAGTCTCATATGAGACTCAAGGAAAATTTTAGATTCTCAAAGCTTTCAAGTAAGAGAATACTAGCTCTACCATAGCATTTAATGAACCAGCCAAAGAGAAATTAGTTGTTAGTGCTGATATATCTGTTATAAAAATTGTTCCAGTTTAGTAAAATATAAGAAAAATGTCATCTACCATTTATGATTTACACATACTAAATTTTGAAATCTTGAATTTTACCATCACTGGGATAGATTCAAGGTCAATGTAAAAATAAAATTACCTGACAATGTCAAACAATCCTGGGTGCACCAGGTGTATCACACAGTTCCTAAGGCAGAAGCTATTTTTAATGAATATAATGGTACATTTGGGAACATTATCACCTAAAATTTTTAAAAAACCAATAGAGAAAGCCTTCTGATTTGGCAGGTAGGTTGCTAATACTGGCTCAGCTCTGGTCACATGAATACAACTCAAAAATAAAAGTCAGCAGTGATTCACCCAACTATAAGCATCAGCATATCTGGGGCAAGGCCATTTTTGGGGCACAACAATAAAGCTGCTAATGTGGTTTCCATTCCAGGATGACAAAGGCCAGAAAGGCAACTCGAAGCCAGAAAACTTACACTGTGTTCCAGATAGAAAACTATTCCTGTGGCTTTCTTTCTTAGGATGAGTCCTGCCATAAGTCAGAACTCCAGAACTCCCTGGCAGGGTCCTGCTACTAATGGAATTCAGGCTCTTCCACTTTTCTGGGCCCTAGGGTCACATAATAGATGCTCCATACCCTCATGCACTTTCAGGTTAGTGGCAGAGACTAGGAACTGCACAAGTAAACATACAGCATGTGAAAAAAAAAAAAACCTGGAGAAGAAACAGAGGATGTAAGGTAGACAGAGCAAAAGGATGGAGCTTCTGCTGTATATTTGATGGTAGAGAAAGGTTGCTCTGAGGGAGAGTACCAAGTGATTCCCCAAGGAACAGATTCACAGAACAATAAGCAAGTGAAATGCCCCAAACCCACAGTGCACTTGTTATGTTCAAAGTCAACAAGAATGCTATCGACTGAGCTGTGACCCACTTTGTTAGGCATTTGTCACTGGGAAGCAATATGCCACACATACAATTTAAAGGAGGAGAGGTTTATTTTGGTTCACAGTTTCAGGGGATTCAGTCCATTGTCAGCTGGCTCTAAGACAAGAATATCAACCACAAGGGTACAGTGGAGCAAAGCTGTTTTGTTCATCAAGTCAGGAGAGCAGCGCCAGAGAGGAAGGGGCTGGGAGCTACATCTAACACTGAAAATCATGCCCTTATGATCCACCCACACACACCCAGAAGTGTGCTTTATTAATCTGTTACTTAAGCTGATGAAGTTGACATATCAGGATTAATGGTCATATCTCCAAACTCTTACGCTGAAGTCACAATCCTCACTATTTCACCATGCAACAATATTTGAAGATAAGACCTTTAAATAAGCAAATACGCTACGATGAAGCAAGTAGAGTGAGGCGCTTATCCAATATGACTGGCGTCCTTATTAGAAGAGATACAGGGACTGTGAGTGCAAGGGGTGACTTTGTAAAGAGGTAAAAGAGATTAGCCATGCACAAGCCAAGGAGAGAGATTCAGGAAAAAGAAGTCCTGCTGGTGCTTTCCTCTTGGACTTCCAACTTTAGAGCAGTAAGAAAATAAATTTCTGATGTTTAAGCCATCCAGTCTGTGGTTATTTGTTATGGAAGCCTGCACTGACTAATACAAAGAGATCCCTGTGTCTTGGGTTAGTGGGACAGGAGTAGACAGCACAGAGAGAGCATTTTAGAGCTTGAGGGCCACTATGAGGGCTTTGAGCTTTGCTCTGAATTAGATGGGAACCACTAGAAGACTGTAAGTGAGGGGAAACAGGATCAGACCAGTTTTTCAAGGATCACTCTGCACTCTTAACATTCTGGCTACTGTGGTGAGATTAGGCAAGGGGTTTAGGGATGGAAAGAGATAGAACCAATTAGGAAGTTATTACAGTAGAGAGGTTTGATGTGATGAATTGTTTTAGTGGTGGTACAGGTGGAGAAAGAGTGAGATTGTGAATATATGTTGAAGGTAGCATCAATAGGACTTGCTCATAACTGTGTTTTAGTGGAATGAAAAATAATTCTGAGTCAGAGATTTTAGAGTCACTGACAGAATCCATCAAGACATCCCCTACTCAGTTCTATGAAACATCTAAGCAAAAATTCCTGAGTAGGTTTAGCCATTCCTAACCCTTGAAGAAGTTAGAGGCACTGCTAAAGGACAGTAAAAGCAAAGCAACTGTAGAGTAAGGAATTTGAGCAATGATTGAGAGGTATAAAATAAAAAATCTAAGCTTCCACCTTGGGAAACTAGGAAAAGCAGAATAAATTGAATCCAAAGTAAGCCAAACAAAAGAAGTAATAAAAATAAAAATCTATGGAATTGACAGTCAAAAAATAAAATTCAAAAATAAATGAACTATGAAGTCAATTCATTGAAAAGATGAATGAAAATGACAACTCTTTAACCAGGCTAAGCAAGGAGAAAAAAGAAAAGAAGACAAATTATTGGCATCGAACGTGAAAGAGGAACTAATATTACAGAACACTTGAACATAGCAAAGGCATATCATGGGCAACTTTATGTTCAACAAACTGGTGACAGGTGAAATGGACTAAGTCCTCAGAAGTCACAAGCTACCAAATCTCAGACAAGGAGAAAAAGATCATTTGATCACTTTCCATATCTGTTAAGGGACTGAATCAGTAATTGATAACCTCCTCAAATAGAACATATTAGGACCTAACGGCTTCACTGGTGAATCCTACCAAATTCACAACCAATAAAATCTCACAGATCCTTCCTCCTCTGTTTCAGAGACAGAAGCAGAAGGACGCTTCCTAACTCATTCTATGAAGTCATAATTACCCTTAAATTCAAACCAATGACATTATGAGACAGGAAAACTAGACACCAAATGTTGTTCTGAACACAGATGCAAAAATCCTCCACAGGATGTTGACTAGTAAAATAAAACTACGCCATCAGACGAATTGCACACCACACCAAAATGGGATTCATTCCAAATATGCCAGGCTTGTTCCACAGGTGGAAATCAGTTGATGTCATCCATTGTATCAACAGGTTCAAGGCAGAAAAATAGCAGTAGGTACTGAGCAAGTATTTTACAGAATCCAACACACATTTACAACGCAACTCTAAGAAAATGAAGAATACAGGGACATTTCCTCAACTTGGTAGAGAACGTCTACAAAAACTAACAGCTAACATACTTAATGGGGAGAAACCTGACTTCTCATTCCTAAAATTGGGATTGAGGTTAGGATGTTCCTTCTCACCAGTCTTATTTAATACCTGACTGGTAGCACCAGATAATGCAGTAAGTGAAAAAACAAAATGGAAGACATACAAACAGAAAGGAAGAAATACCCACAGATGAGATGATTGTCTGTGTAGAAAATTTCAAAGAATCAGCACCAAAATGCCTGGAACCAATAAGCAATATCAAGGATGCATGATAACTAATTTCCCACACTAATAAAAGATTCATAAAAGGCAAAACTAGGGAGAAGAGCTTGAGGGCACTGATGGAATTCTCTGTACTTTCTGCTTAATTGTTCTGTAAACCAAAAACAGTTCTAAAACATGAAGCTTATTGATTAAAAAATTAAAAAGGCAAGAAGGCTCCTGTAAACCATTCGAACTGTAGACAAACAAATGAGAGGAACCTGTGTCTCTCAGAGGAACAAGCCACTGGGAGCTGGTGGTCCTTGAACTCCCGTGGTGCAGCTCAGAGCAGCACCCATGCAACACAGGGAGCAGCTGGAGCAAGAAGCCTGCACCACAGTCACTGCAGAGCTCTGTGCAGACAGGAGATGGGTGCTTGTGGACAGGTGCATATGCAGTCAGTCACAGCAGGAAGGAGGAACAGGTACCACAAGCAGGAACTCAAAAAATATTCATGAAATTGGCAAACAATTGGAAAATGTGGACTACACTTGGAGAGTCAGTTTGAAGAAATAAGAAGATATTAACTGTATCTAAGATAGAGAAAATACCTGGGTATGATGGTGCATGCCTGTGATCCCAGCACTCGGGAAGGCTGACACAGGAAGGTCACAAGTTCAAGCACAACCATGGCAATTTAGCAACTTAGTGAGACTTGGTCTCAAAATGAAAAATTAAAAAACGGTTGGGAGTCTGAGTGAATGGGAAAGGGTCTGGGCAAGTAGTTAAAAAATAAAGAGACCACAACATCTACCCATGGCTAAGGGTTTGGCTAGTACCCCAGGGAAGTTGTCATCTGTATGTGAACCTTCTGTCATTTTTAACCCTATAATTCACACTGAACTTGGATTTCAAGGTGTCAGCGACATGCAGTTTATTACACAGCTGTGTTTCAAGTTCCTGCTTAACCAATCTTCACTATTTTAAAGTTCACTGTGGCATTTATTTATTTAATTACTTAAGTTAGTACTGCTATTAAACCAGGGGCTTTTCACATACTAAGCATACTCTCTACCACTGAGCCATACCCCCAGTGCCTCCCACTGTGTTTTCAAGAGGAAATAACAGGGTCCTTCAGAGAAAGCTAAGTGAGAAATTCTGAAACTGATGCCCGGCTTGGGGTGGTACCAAGAAAGACCTCATAGACCAGATTTTGGACCTGCTTTAGAATTCAGCTCTGAAATCCAGCACCCATGCAGGTGAAGTGGGCCGGTGGAGACTGCAGTGTGCGCTGGGGCCACCTAGCTCCCTGGTGAGGGGCACGGACTTGGCTTGCTTTCCCTGATGCAGGAGAGCTCTTCAGAAATAAAACCAAGCCCACGTTTAACAATGATGTCATCCGGAGGCCTGAAGCATTCCATTCAAATCTTTGGCTTTGGAAGTCAGAAACTGCCTTCCAGCTCAATTAGTAAATCTAATCACATATATTCACACTCTCAAGGGGTCCTGATTGTTTGGCAGTGACAGCTCGGTTATTCACAATCAATGAAATTAATGCTGCTCTTTTTAAAACATGGGAGGAAAAAACTGTACATAAAAACAAGTCTCCAAACTGTGGACCTTGGTCAAAGAAAGAATAAAAATAAAAGCCAGCAATATACTATTTAAATGAATTATTAGAAAAGAATCATTTTGAAAGGCCCAGCAAGGCCTTGCTGTGAGGTCTTTGTTATTCTAAACTGAATCTTCCCTCTATATCACCTAGAAAGAAAATGTCACTCAAAGAAAAAAGGTTCCTTTACACCAAACTGGGTGTTTAACTGGCAACATGTAATTTTATTTAAAAAAAAAAATTAGAAGCAATTGCTACTGAAGCTGTTTCCGGGACAAGGGGAGGGAAAGATCTGTCAGTATGAACAGAACAAAAAAATGATGTACCACCAAACCCTACTCCAATCATCTACTTCATAGTTAAGTTTAATTGCACATTACACACTGTCCTGTAATTATGCCGCTTGGGAAACTGCCAATTTCCCCCTGGAAATGTTAAGAGTTCCCTAATTTACTTTGAAGACTCAGTATTGCTTACACAACACCCCTCTTGGTGCACGTGGGGAACCTGGTCCCTGTCCTCAGTGCAGGGGATGGATGGAGAGGGATGGATTCCCTTTTTAGTCTGGCACCCAGAACATAAGGCTGGCAATGCCCTGAGTCCCCAGAGAATGCCTAATAAGATTCAATGATTCTTTTTCCTTTAAAATTTCTAACAGGAGAAATTAAGAAATGTCTTTTCCTTAACCTTAGGAGGTCAGAATTAAAGTCCTTCATTCTCAGCAAGGGAATAATCGTCTAGCAAAAGGTGAAGCCCCTGCTCTCTGGGAACTTACAACAAGAATGAAAAATGCCCAGAAAACATACCGCTATCTTTCACTACTTTGTGAATTGGGCAAAGGAAATAGTCAATTAAAATTGTCTGAGGACCTTCTAAGTGGTGTCAATGTGCTCAGGACTTCCCCAGTGACTGCAAACTATCAGTGTCGAGAACCACCAATTCATATCCTCTCTTCCAGTATCAGGCAGATAGCTAGAATGCAACAAGAAGCTAGATAGAGTATCATAAGGAGTCTGGGGTTTCTGATTAATTGGAGAGTGTCCTAGTTGGAATCCAAAATGTGCCCCCCCCAAATCTCATTGTGTTGAATGACTGGTTGCCAGCTGATGGGATCTGAGGAACTATATGGATCATGAGGCATCACCCTCATCAATGCATTAATCCACTGATGAGTTCATTAGCTGAGTAGACTGTTAGGAGGTAGCCCCTCACTGAAGAATGGGCATGTCTTTGATTAATATATCTCCTCTGAGTTCTTCCTCTCCTTTCTACTTCCTGCATGCCATAAGGTGGGCAGGTTTCCTCCACCACACCCTTGTGCCACGATGTTCCTGTCTTGGGGCCAACTGATCACGAACTGAAACCTCTGAAACTGTGAGCCAAAATAAACGTCTCTTCTTTTAAATTGTGGCGGCCAAATATTTCATCCCACCTGACAAATATTGAGAGAAGGTGTATTCCCTGCTGTCAGGCGATTCAAATTCCTTTTCCTTTCAAAAACACTGGGCTGGTGGGAGCAAAACACATGTGTAGGATTCACTGTGGCTGCAATGTCTACCTGAATCTCCAGCCCTTAAAAAGCACAGGACACAGACAATGGAAGCAGACTGCCCACCTACCTCTAACACCCACTTCTTTAGCTATGTGAACTTCTGCAAGCCACTTAATGTCTTGATGTATTAATGTCCTCATCTATAAAATGGAAATACTAATTGCATCAGAGAGGTATTATAAGACATTCATGAAAGCGATTAGTATATCTGCCTTCTCACTAAAAGCTCCAAATATGTGCTTGCTGTTACAATTATCCTTATGCTTTTGGGCACAAAAGGAGCAAAACTTATCAAGATTTTCTCCCAAAAGGCTCTGAACTTCAGGTGAGCCTGCAGGGACAGAGCAGGAAGATTTACATATTGAAAAAGAGGGCACAATAGTCACCTTATCTCCCCATGTCAGGGAGTTCTGAAGGGAGGAAACACAAACAATATATGTTAAGTCCTCAAATCTTAGTAAGGGGTCAAAAGATGGTAGTCATTCTTGTATTGCACTGTTTTTGTATTGCATATTTCTGCCTCAAGAACCAGGCCTTATCTGTGCCAGCTGTGAGTTAGGGTCTATGTTAGTCAGTTTTCTGTCACTGGGACACAGCTCCAAGGGGGAAACATCATGGTGGAAGAGCATGGTAGAGAAAAGCCACTCAGTTCATGGTGGCCAAGAAGCAGAGCAGAGGAACAGTCAGAGAGAAGGGGCCTTAAACAAAGATCAAAGCTACACCTCCATGACCCATACAGACCCAGCCAGAAGTATGCTCCCCAGTCTCTTGTTTGGATCCCAAGCCAATCAAGCTGACACTTACACCATCCTAACAGCCACAGGGTCCATCTAGTAATTCTTCCAGCTTTTCAAAAAAGGTTTCTTTTTTTTTTTTTTTTGCTTGTCTGTTTGTTTTTTTGTTTGTTTTACTATATATGTTTGAGGAGAAGGTTTTTAAAGAACGCAAATATATTTCATACTTTTCATCTGTGGGAAAAAGCCATTATTGAAAGAAACCATTTTTAGATAGAAATATCCATCTTTTTATGCAGCCTCATTTACTTGAGACATTAGAAATACTTCTGTTCTGATTTGGTATAATATTAAGAATATATATAAACCCACACTCACAAATGCATAAAATGACTGGAATTTTTCAACTTATTTTTAAATGCATTTTTATATTCCCGCTCTCAAAATACTCATTATCTTCTGCAGTGACCCAGTATACCAAGATATTACACTGGATGAAATGCTGGTTATAAATTATGATGGCTAAAGTAACAAGAATGGCAAGGTATATCACCAAATGGATACATTTATTATGCAACTCATTTTTGTACAGCATTTATACCTCTACAAAGAAAGAACTGCAGGTTACGAATGGAACAAAAATGCTTCCAGGATTTACTTTTCATTCTGTTCCTGGAGGCCTGAAGATTTTCTAAATTTTGTTGGGTAACAGCATTTTGGGGTAAGATTTTATAACTCAGTTGGGGAACAGCTTCATTAAGAAAGCCTTTTACAGCTGGGCATGCTGGTGCATACCTACAATCCCAGCACTCTGGGAGACTGAGGCAAAGGGATCACAATTTTGAGCCTGGTCTAGGCACAGGCTTAGCCTAAATCCATAGAAGATTTACAATCTAGTAAAGGCAATCCGATGTTGTATATAAGGCTTGTTACAAAAGCAAGAGAGGGTGTAGGCCCCCAATTTTATAAGAAGCCTTAGTCACATAGCAAGATCCTATCTCAAAATATAACATTAAAAAAGGCTGGGGATGTAGCTCAGTGGGAAGGCTCTGGGTGCAATCCTCAGAACAAAAATAAATACATAAATAAATCATTTTATTTATGACAGAGCACCACATGAAATAAAACAGAGAAAAAAGTCAGGTTTGTTCTGTTCCATGGTGTCCGACCATGAGAACCTTTCTCTCGGTAATAACGCCACTGTTTCAAGCCAGTTCCCCGGGGAAGAAAGAAACTCCTGAGTAATTCTGATGAAACAATATAATTGATAAAATGGTGAAACAGTTACTTGCCCAATACTTTTAAAAAACTTGCAAGGAATAGAATTTTCATGACTTGTTACAGGTGTCTCTTATGACTTGTGGCTAGATGTCCCCCCTCAAAGCCTTGTGCGGTCATAGGTGGGGCTTACCAGAGGTGACTGGGTCTAGAGTGTGTCATGCTGAGACCACGGGTGTGATGTTGGTACTGATTCATGGTGTAATGCTAGGATTAGGGGAGCTCCACCCTGGGTGTCAGTGGATAGAATGTAAGGGACAGAAAGAGGGCTGCTGTTGTCACTGACTACTTCACTGCTTTGCTGCCCTCCTGTCTTTGCCTGCCATGAATTGTTTCACCTCTGTGATGCCCCTCTGCCATGCTGTCCTGGCTTGCAGCCAATCAACCATGAACTAAATCTTCTATAAGCTGTAGGCCAAAATAAACCTTTCCTAGTTTACCTTTGTATGTTGGGTATTTTGTCTTAGCAATGAGAAAAATAATTAAGACAGTGTGCAATAAAGGTCACATCTAAGCATCTCCAAAGATACGAAGCATTTCCCTACATTAAAAAAATCAAGCAAGAAATTGTTCTCCTCTCTTGCTTTCCTCTTTCTGTCATGCAGAAGCAGATCCCATCTTTCCTTTTCTCCCCCCAACAGTGCTTGGAATCTCAGCTTGACAGATGTCTGAGACTATTTCTTTAATGAGTCAATGAATCGGGGACTGTGAATGTAAAGGGGTTTTTCCTCCTTAGGTGCTTTTTTAGCCTCTGAAGAGATGGATTATTTTTGTTTTCTGTGTACTATTTTTATCCTCTGACAAAGACAGGAGCAATAACGGGAACATCTCATTTGCATGCATTTGGTTTTTACTGCTGCACATTAAAACCTATCTGATTTTTTGAGGGTCTGAGATTAAAGCACAGCATGCTTCTGTCTGGCTCTAGTGCTGCTGGGGAACCAGATGCTTGAATGAGGGTTCTGAATGTCTGGAATCCTCATGCATATGACTTCTCACGTAACCAGATTGAAACTAAAGAACACATCCAAATTCTAGGAGTGATACACTTAGTGGGCTCATTTATTCCTAAAGTAACACTGTTTGAGTGTCAATCAAACAGCTGATAATATAGTGATCAAGAAAAGAGCCATAGGCTTCAAAGGATTTACAATCTAGGAAAGACAATTCAATTTCGAATACAAGGCTTTTTATAAAAGGGAGGGAGGTTGTAACCACTCAATTCTAGAAGCAGCTTCCCAACCATTTAGGATGATCGTAACCAAATGCAACTGCTAGTCTGATGGTCCCATAAATTTCCATGTCCTCTGGTCATTCTCTCAGACTCCGTCCCTCTCCTTTCAGGTCAAGAGGATCAGGCTTGTTGTCTCCATCACACTCTAAGCCCAAGGCCAAGAGGTTGTAGAACTGAAAATAACCTGAGATTTACTGTCAAGGCTCAAGCTCACATCACATTCACGCACTGAAAATTTGTGTGACACAGTGGAAGTCTGTGTCCCTCTGAGAGTCAGCTCCTGAATCTGTGAAGTGGTGGCAGCAAAGCCAATCTCTTACAGGGTTCTAGAAGGCTGAGCTAACCTATGCAGTATGTCTCCTATGTTTTCTATCTGTCTCCTATGCTAACTAATCTGCACAAGGAATTCATTTTCTCTGAACAAATGGGAAGGTGAATTTTAGCAAAAAGTATTAGTTCATCTTGAAGCTGTTGTAGCATTTGTGTTAAGTATTTCTTACTTTCCCTGTTCTACCTTAGTCCTGACTCAGGTTTCTCTGCCATTCCTCTCTGCTCAGTGGCTGGATGTTGGCTCTCACAAGGGCCAACACAGCTCCTAAACCAAAGGCAAACTCATTTGCATTTCTTGATAGTGACCATTAAAAATTAAATACAAAATGAGCACAGCTTCTAAGTCCAAAGATTTTCTTTCCAATGGGCTCACCAAGTTTCTTTCTTCCAAGGCACCAAGAATTGCTATTCCAGGGGAGAGGTTACAAGAGAAAAGCAGAAACAAAACATGGAACATGCTCAGCTCTCTCATTTTATCTGGTCCCTGAATGCTGACAGCAGAATTGGGGGTTAGCCACGCACTGCTCTCCACCCGTGTTCTTCAGAGAGCTTCCTTGGTGGGCAGGGCACAGAAGGAAGCATCTCTAAAATGAAGAGCAATTACGCCCAGAGTAAATAAGACCCAGAAGTCTAAAATCATGTTATGCCTCTAGATTTTACTCCTCACAGTGTGGAAGGCTCTAATTTGCAATTTCTCCTTGAGTTCTGTGCCCATCCAAGTGTGGGGTGATTCAATTACATCCGCTGCTTTCATTAGTACACAGCTACAAAATATTATATAAGATACCAAACTACCTATCAAGAAATACACGTGATAAGAGTACACCTGTCACAGGCTGTGATTCTATGAGGATCAAAAAAAGAGGTGGGGGGGGGACTGGCAAGAGAGAATTTAAATAAGACTAAATACTCCTCTTAATTAACGAGAAGTGATTAAAGGTCACTGTGTGCTAGGCAGTCTGGCAGGGGTTAGGAATACAAGTGAACTTTGGTGCCTGCTCACAAACAGTTTATACTGAATTAGAGGAGACAGAAGATACATGCATTTAAAGCTACAGAAAACTAGATAAGAGATGAATTCTGAGTGTGTGCAGGG
>RJWM01042340.1:0-14350 GCA_004363535.1 Dasyprocta punctata | reverse complement strand
AGTGATACACTTTGCATCTGGAATGTCCCCCCATAGGCCTGTGTGGTAAGACTGAGTGCCCAGCTTGGTGCTATTAGAAGATGGTGGAAACTTTAAGAAATGGGCCCAGTGGGAGGAGTTAGGTCTTTGGGGGGTGTTCTTTGAAGGAAATTTTGGATCCTTCCCTCTCTTGTTGGTTTCTGATCATGAGGTGGGGGCCCTTCTACCATGTACACCCACCATGACATGATGCCTCACCACAGACTCAAGAGCAGTGTATCCACGGAGATGGACTGAAACTTACAACACTGCCAGCCAGAGTGTAACCTTACTACTTTTAAATTGTGCATCTCAGGCATTTTGATACAGGAATGTAAAGTTAGCTAACTTAGCAAGACCATAGGTATCTAACACAAAATTATTTACCGTAACCTAAGCTTGCTATAATTTAAGCTTTATTTTAAAAGCTGTTACATTTTGAAACATAGCACAGATGAGTTAATTTTCACCTTGAAGACACCTGTTTAAGTCACCTAAATGAGCAGTCAAATCCACCAAAAATGCTCAATCTATGAGCCACTTTTCATCTTCAAATTCTGGCACAAATTTTCCTTTCGAGTCCATAAATAACTTGATTTCATCTCTCAAGTCATAAAATCTTTTCAACATTTTACCCCAGTTCAGCTGGCTTACTTCAGAAAAGTAAATGATATCCCCATAATCAGTACCCATGCTTTTAAGGAACTCCTGGGATTGATGATTCAGTTGCTTAGACCCTATAAAATTTATAGCTTTGATGCTACTTTGCATGACATTATCCATTTTTAAAGCTTTCACACATAAATTCTCTTGATGGCATTATGCAGCAATATTTCATCAAATGTGAACTGCTAACAGTAATTGCATCATTTTCTATTAATTTTATAGATCCCCTCCCCCTTTTAACCAACCATCATTAGCACACCATGAAAAGCTATACCAGATATGTTAATATGTGGCAAAAGTTAGAGAAAAGTGCTTTAATGTGATTTTCACTGCTTCCTGAAGTTCATGCTACTTAACTGTGTCATTTAATGGAATGAAAAAAGCCACTTGTGATGGTTTCTATCTAGATGTCCCCCCAAAGCCTCATGTGCTCACAGACGGGGCTCTTGGAAGCTGATTGGATTATAGGGGCAGTTAGGAGGTGGGATCTGGTTGCAAAAATAGACCACTTTGGACGTGACCCGGAAGGGTTCGTGTCCCTTCCCAGCTTTTCCCTTGACTCTTGCTGCTCCTGGTCTCCATGACATGAGCAGCTTTCCTCTGCTGTGCCCCTCTGCCATTCTGCCTTGGAGACAGCAAACTGCAGAGTGAAACCTCAAAAATATGTGAGCCCAAGTAAACCTCTTCTCTTTTAAGTTTCAGGCACTGGTTATTCTGTGACAGTATCAAGGAAATTGACCAAGATACCATTTCTTCAGTGGCACTGTATTCATTATCAATATCTCTAATGAAAATGGCAAGTTGAGCCAATCCTTAGCATCAATTCTTTCATCTAGCACCAAAGTATAAAATTTGAAGCTAACAGCTTTACCTTGCAATCTATTTTCATAGATTTTTCTGTTTCTTCAATTCCCTGGCAGCAGTCTGGTGGAACAAACTGATGTTTGAAAAAGCCATTGTTTTTTTATTCAGACAAATTATATATCCCATGCTTTACACACATTGCTTAGTAAATTCATCATCAATGAATGATTTTTATCTTCTTCTAGCTAGCTTGTATAATAGGAAACTTTTCAGTTCACAAGTATTTTACCAAACATTTCTTGACAGCCATCAGATTTAGCGCATATTTTTGCATAGAACATCTTTTCAGACTGTAATCTTTGAGAACTGACACAATTTTCATACAAATTAAGCATACTGCCTTTTTATTTGTCTTGACAAAAAAAGTCCTCGTCTGTCCATTTTTCATTGAACACTCCCCCATCATCCACGATTTTTCTCTTTTGGGGTTCTGTTTTATTTTGAGATGACACTGAAGCCATGTTGAGATTTTTAAAAATTCAAAAATAAGCAACAACTTATTTTTCTTGTAGCAGCCATGTTGTGTATATAATTATAACGATAGCAAACAGAAAAACTATTGGATTCATTTTTGTACTTCCTGTATACCACAGCTGCTAAAAAAGCTATTAAATTATTTTAGTAAATTTATTTTACTAAATTATTTTAGTAAATTATTTTAGTAAATAACCCAAGCCTGAGTTTAATTATTAAACAAGAAAACTTACACATCTGCTTAGTAACAACAAATGCCCGTCTTCACAGGCACACACATGCATGGGCAGTCTGAGATGCGATTATCAGTAATCACCACAGTTTGCTCACCTAGGTGCCCAAGCACATGTGATGTCCGATATGCTCAAGTCTCCATTTGACCGACTGGTGGGTACAGGAGGCTGAGCTTACTGCACCAAGCCTTTCCCTACACAGCACGCTATTGTCATGAAGAATATCACTAAAAATCACATCATAATGTTTCAAGTTTACATGTTGGGTCACATTGCCAGCTGTGCGGGACCTCTTGTAGCCATGGGCTGAGGCTGGATACCCCCAAGAAGGCTAACACCATGGAGCATCTCTGCCAGGTGTCTGTCACCAAGTACTGGGCTGCCCCCTAAATGCATAGTGACTTGATTAATCCTTACCATGAGCCCTAGGAAGGAGACAGTATCATTATTTTCACTGGGGAAACTAAGGCACTTAGGCATTCAGTACCAAGCCTGCACTTAAAGAGTAAGTGGCACAGCCAGGATTTAGACCCAGGTGGTTGGCTCCGGAGGTCCGTATTGTTAACCACTGTGCCATCCTGCAAGTAGATGAAAAAGAAGTGACATAGAGAATTGAACTTCAGGAGCACCAGAAAAAACTCCATCCAGAAACTAATTCTGTCCTACTTTTCCTTTCTATTTCTTTGTCTTTTCTCCTTTGCCCAGTGATCCAGGCAAAGCCTGAAGCAGATCCTGTCTCTGCCCTGCTTGAAACTCTTCAGTGGTTCTCTTGCTATCCTCAGGACGATGTCCAGACTCCTACTTGTCATTCAGAGCACTACAACACCTATCTCCTGCCCACCTCTCCAGACTGTCTCTTGCCAATCACTCCCTGTGCTTTGGGACCTTGGAACTCTTCTGCTTCCTCCACTTGCCTTGCTCCATCACTTCCATTGTCTCTGCCTCCTCAAGGCCATATGAGCTTTCTATGCACCTTTCAAGGCCCGGGTCAATAGCACAAAGGGAGCTCTGGGCATGGCATACTCAGGCCCAGGTCTGAGAACTCAGGCAGTGTGAGCTTGCTGCTCCCTCCTATCATGGGGTCACTGGTTGCAAGTGACAGAAATTCAGCTCAAAAGGACTGTTTAAAAAAGATTCAGGTATATTTTTTGATGTCAGGTTTGACTGGATCCAGATGCTGAAAACATGACATCAGGACTTTGTTTAAGCATCTGTATGAGCCAGGGTTTGCCAAAGAAGTAGGTGCAATTATACTTGTATACATCTATAGAGAGAGAGAGAAAGAGTATTATTTTGTTTTAGTTTTTAAGGAATTGGCTCACCCAATCATGGAGCTAGCAAGTCCAAAATCTTTAAGGCAGGCCAGCAGAAACCAGGGAAGAGCTGATATTTTAGCTCAAAGACAGCCTTTGGCACAATGCCCTCTTCCTTTGGGGATATCAGTCATTTTTCAATTATGGCTAATTGGATGAGGTTCACCCCCATTATGGAAGTGAATTACTCAACATCTACTGATTTAGATATTAATCTCATATAAAAAAGGCCTTCACAGCAAAATATAGGTGTTTGACCAAATATGTGAGTGCTGTGGCCCAGCAGAGTTCACATATAAAATTAACCATCGCATCATCTCTTGGCTCTACCCAGTTCTGGTTTCTTCCTACACTATTCCAAATGTATTCCAACAGGAAGTGCAAGCCAGTGAATAAGGCACACCTCTGTCCTAAGAAGTTACTCTGAGTAGCTCAACATAGGCATATGGTCACCCCTGATTAGCCAGACCAGAGTCAACTTCCACCCATGGAGCCAGGGGTTAGAGTTGGCCTTGCCAGGACCACACAGACTAAATTAAAAGGAGAAGGCTGTGTTCCAAAAGGAAAAGCAGAGTCAGTCCTGCTACAGAAAAAGGATTGAAATGGATCTGAGCAGGCACAAAGGATGTTCCAAAGCACTGCTGTCCCCAAAGTGCCCTCCTTCCTTTTTTTCCTTTGGTTCCTGCCTTTCCTCTCCTAGGGACCTACCCTGGGAGGGTCCTGCGAATCCTCAGCATGTGAGTCAACTAACTAACTCCAGGCTGCAAGAGCTGGCTGCTTGGTTACCATTCGGGGAGGAGAAATGAGAAAATGAGAGATCCCGCTATAACTCAAGACCCCCAGAGCTGAGATATAGGTCCCAACATCTGTTCCCCAAATGTTCTGAGAAGTACAAACTGAAATCAAACTTTGACCATACTACTTAATATCTCTTTGTTCTTCCATTTAAAAAAGGGATATAAATAGTATCTACTTTATAGAATTGTGAGGAGCAAAAGAAACAGAATAAAGTGCCTTGAAATAGTTCTTGGTTCTCAAATTTAATATTCATTTTTTATCAGGAGGCTTAGGTAGGAGGAGCATTGTGAGTTTGAGGCAGGCTTGGGCTACAACATGAGCACAAGGTTGGCCTGAGTTACATAGTGAGATCCTGCCTCAAAAACCTAGGGCTGGGAGTTTGGCTTAGTGGCTTAAGCGCTTGCCTGACAGGTGTGAGGCTGTGAGTTCAATCCCGGTCTGCTTGTGTACTCAGTGCAAAAAGTCCTTCATGTAGTCTCCGTTTCTCTATGGAAGCAACCCTTGCTCCCCAGAGAGGCCACCAGCTGACCGTGTGCAGGCGTGTGTGTACGTTTCGGGGCTTTAATGTTCATTGTTATTAATTTTATTCTGAATGCACATGGAGACAGAAGAGATGCAGATTTCTCATCAACTATTTTCCAGTAGGTAGTACATATGTCATTCCTTTTTGCCCAGACTTTACCCCTGAGATGATGTAAAGAAAATCCAATAGAAAATTCTCCAGCAGGAGATGTAAGGAATGGAAAACAATGGATTGTCTCTGTTTTGTATACAGGAGATGAACACCTCCCCTCCCTGCACACTCCCCACAGAGAAGAGGGAGAAAAATAATCTTGCTTCTTTGAGGAGGGATGGAAAGAATTAGGGATCCTCATCCTGACCTTCAGAAATGTGACTACCTAGGGGGACAGTAATCTCAACTTCCTGTCACCTTGGAGGCTTAACCTTAGGACCTCGTTCTGGCTATAACCTCTTGGCCTTCTTGGGCATAAAGAAAGTTTTATTATTTTTTTAAAATTGTAAATTACACATAACATAAAATTTACTATCTTAATCATTTCTGAATGTCCAGTTCAATTGCATTAACACCCACATTGTGCAACCATTACCATAATCCCTCTCTAGAATATGTTTCATCTTGTAAAACTGAACCCTGTACCAATTAAACAAAAAAAGAATTGCTAGGGTAGCAGCTCCCTTCAACTACCGTTCTGCTTCCTGTCTCTACGAATGTGACTACTCTAGGTAATTTGCATATTTTGTCTTCTGTGACTGGTTTATCCCACTTACCTAATATCCTCAACGTTCATCCATTGTGGTTCATGTTGGATTTTCCCTCCTCTTTAAGACTGAATGATAAGTATTCCATTGGATATATTACTTCATTTTATTTAGCCAGTCCCTCTCTCAGTAGATGTTTGGTCGCTCCCACATTTTTGCTACTGTGAATAGTGCTGCTATCCACCCGTGAAGGCAAAAATACCTCCTCAAGATCCTGCTTTTGATTCTTTTAGGACTATGCCTCAAAGCAGAATTGCTGGGTACATTTTATTATCCCTTTGGAATGGAAACATTACCCAGACAAATAGCTACTGGTCTAATTTTCATGTATTTGAAGGCCAAAATGCCTCTAGGGAAAGAGAAAGCACAATTTCTCATCTTTATGTCATACATTTCCAAGTCTCAGGAGGCCTAGGCTTTTAACAGGAGCTCAGAGAAATCTGAAAAAGCTTTATTTCCCTGTCCACACCCACGTGAAGTATACTGGAGGCAGGTTCTCGGTGGGCATCGCTGGCAGGCAGTAAAGGCAGCCACCTCAAAGAAAGCAGCTCTTTCCTGTCTGGCTGTGGGTGGCACAGCTGCGACTACTCTGGCCACAGATTCTTCATCCAGCCAGGCCAATTCTGAGAGCAGTGATCCAGTCCTACCTCTCAAGCCCTACCACTCCCCTGACAGGTACCACTGGGCAAAACCCTACCTGATACAACTCCAAACCATCGACCCAGCCCAGCAGCCACCCACTCAGCAGCCCCCAGGCCTGCTTTTTCCTAAGTGAGAGTCCTCAGATGGATTTAGGCAGTGTTTACAAACCCCAATGTAGGAATCCCCTTTTGATAAAAGTTTTGGCTTTTATCAAAAATTTTCAAAACTGCCTCTGACTTAAAAGTGGTTAACCCCACTCTTGAAAAAGAGTGATGATAAAAATAAACATAAATCTTAATAGTGAGGTGTTGGAAACTCCCAAGAGACTTACATCCTTTGATGCAAGCCCTGGATTCACCTCTTTACCTCCACCAATTCAGAGGGTGCCTAGCACATAGTCAGAGATGAGTAAAAACGTATCACTAAATAATAAAAAGTAATCTGCAAAAACAAAATATATCTCTGATGACACCATGCAAGCATATGAGAAGGTTGAAACCAATTTATGGACATCAATTTTCCACTTAGCTGAACAAGTACACAGCTGTTACATCCAGGGGTAAACATGATCACTGACTGAGTCATTCATTCAATGCATCCACTCATTCATTCATCCATTCTACAAATATTTATTGAGATTATTAACTCTGTGCCAGAACTAAAGCCCCTTGAGACTCAGTCTCAGCCCTTAAGCAGCTCCCAGCCCAGCAGGGCACATAAAACTCATAAATGAATCATCCCAGTGTGGGTGGTGAGGGCAATGACAGGGACTCTAACAGTGCTGGGGGACCCACCAGAGGGGCATTTCAGTGGGTCCACCTCAGGGGGCAGGCAGGGAAGTGTTTGCCAGGCAGTGGCATTTGAACCCAGTATTGAAAGCAGTTGCCAGGTGACTGAGCCACTGGAGTGCTGTCCCCACAGTAGGAAAATTACAGCTTCCATTGCCTGATGCTGAGCACACACAAGGGTGACCAGCCTGGAGAGAACATTTCAGTTGGGAATTCCAGGGCATCCCAGAGCACCAGCAGTCCCCCAACCCCTGTGCGCCCCCAGCGACTCATCCTATCAAGACTCATTAGCTCGCCTATTCACTGCCCCTACTCACTGCTGAGAATTTGTATTTCTAACAAATCCTCAGGTAATGCTCTTGGCTCAGGGACCTCTTTTTGACAGCCACAGGTACAGGAAGTGAATGGGTTCTAGACCCAGCCAAACCTGGGTTCCAAGCAAAGTTCTGCATCCTACAGGACAGTATGAACCAGGATCAGTTTCCTAAGGACACAATAATACTCACTTTATAGGGTCACACAGGAACCCAGCTGGCATGCAGCAGCTGCTTAACAAATGTCTAGTACTGATCGCCACAGTTACAGATTGCTGCTCCCACTGGCTGCGCCAGGATGTTTCTGCCCGCTAGGGAAACAAGCAGCATCTCCATGCTGTCCTCCCCACCAGCCCTGCCAGGGCCTAGTCTTTGGGACAGCAGAGGGATCTGATGCCCTTCCTCCAGCAGCAGTGAAAAAGGGCCTGCTTCTCTCCAACCTTCTTTCCAAAGCTATTCCGGGCCCTGTCTTCTGTCCCAGCCCAAGCATACATATCACATCAAATAATTATCTTTTCAAGGACACCCTGGCTATCAGAAAAATAAAACCAGCATTGGGAAATTATATCCACTAATTTGAAATTTTAATGTATACCTTTTAGCGAAAAAGAGATTTTTGGCTCTACATGGCTCATGAGGGGGGCATCTAAGTGATGTTTTCTTGGAGCAGATAAATGCTAAGCAGCAGCTGTGCATTGGTCTCAAGGTCCCTGTCTCCCACACACTGTCCTCCCTCTGGGATTGCTACTGACCAGAGTGGAGAGGTCTTTCTCTGATCAAATATCTTCCTCCCTCCTCCCACATAGAATCACACGCAGTCGCAGGAGTGCTCACGCTTGCCACCCTCCTACACCAAGTTCTAACCAGCACACAAGTGTCTTAGTCCAGGCTGGCTACTATAACAAAAGTACCACAGACCAGGCGGCTTATCAAAAACAGGAACTTATTTCTAACAGTTCCCCTGGCCAGGAAGCCTAAGGTCAAGGTAGCAGGAGAATTAGTGTCTGGTGAGGGCCTCACAGACAGCCATCTTCTCACTAGAAGCCCACAAGGCAGAAGGGGCGAACGAGCTCTCTTGGGCCTTTTTTATAAAGGCATAGATCCCACCTATGAGGTTGCTTCCCACATGACCTAATCATCTCCCAAAGGCTCCACCTCCTAACAACACAATCTTGGGAGCTGGCATTTGGGGGGACCTAAGCATTCAGCCCATTGCAAGAAGAAAGTCAGTCATACACTGACTGGCCAAGTCCATTTCCATTTAGAAATGAGGTCATCCAAAGACATATAACTAGCAGTGGTGGAGGCAATGCTGGAAAGCCTGTTCTTTAAAAGCAAAGATACTATCATCGTTGTGCATTGTTTACCACACATTGTTTCTCCAAATGTGTCGCTAGGTGATGCCGTCATGTGAACATAAAGTACGGCTTACACAAACTAAGATGTCTGTGACATCACTAGACCACACAGTGTGATGGGGCCACTGTCACGTATGCAGGGCCCAGTTGACTGAAATGTAATCATATGGTGCATGACTGTACTACCGAAAAGAAACTCAGCACAGCCCAAAGTGTGAAAAACTGAAGCTGAAATTACAAAAACAAGAAACACTGCAGAAAGTATGAAAAAACGTGGGACACCTTCCTCCCAAAAAAAAAGTTTAGAAGAAAAAGAGTCTTGTTCAGTGACTACAGGAACATGCTCTCATCTCTCTAAAAAAAGGGGGTGATGATAGTGCACAGTGCTCTGAGAACTAGCACATGCTGAGCGCTGCCCCAGCCCACTTCCAAGTCTCCACCTCCTCTGCAGGCTGCTGTTCAGTATAGTGCCCAAGCTCACAGCTCACACACACCTCAGTCTCCTGCCTTAGCTCACAATTTTTCTATTTGGCCACACTGTCCCTAGTGCTGGACATTTACTGCCACCAAGTTTTCACTATTTTAGCCGATGCTGAAAAACCACAGTCTTTCTGCTTCAGAGATAGTCCTGCAGGCTGGAGACCGACTGAGGCTGTCGGCCCCTGAGCCCCTGCCTATCCCAGGCTGTGCCCTCCGTTGCAATGTCTGAGCCCAGGAGGCAAAGCCCAGGTTGTGTGTGGGGTGGGGGGGAGGCGGGAGGGCAGAGGGCTGCAAAGGCTCGAAGCAGCCTCAGCCCCAGGCTCTAGAAGCTCTGAGGAAAAGGGCTGAAGGGTTCTTTCCTTGAGGTCCCCTGACCCTTCCTGAGAACACATGCACTTACGCTCCATAATCCTACATCCAGAGATTTTTTTCTTAAATATAACCTTAAAATCTACTATAATATAGACATCACTGAAGCGGTCCTTCGAGAATCTCCTGGAAAAGTGTAAGAAGGCACCACATTATCTTAACAATTCCACCCTGTCCTCCGACCTGTGAGGACTATCCCAGGTCAAGCTAATAATATCCTCCCTCCCCAGGTTGCTGGGAGTGTAGCTCAGCAGGGAGGGCCTGGAGTCAGTCCACACGCAGGAAAAACACTAAAAGGATTTCGCCCTCACATTGCTCTGGCCGGACGCACCTCTACAGCACCTCCTTTTCAGCCCGGGCTTAGCACCCCTTCCTCGCATTTTTCTGCGAGGCACTGAAAAGTAATGATGTCTCACAGGCCTGAGTAACAGGAGAGGGTAGAGATGTGGGATCTCAGGAGCTGGCGGGGACACCTTGTGTCAGTCCTGTAGCTTCCCTGAGCTTTGTTTCTAGGAGACCGAGGCAGAAGGATTGCAAGTTGAGCCCAACCTGGGCAACTTAGCAAGATTGTTTCAGAAGCAACCACGACAGGAGTGATTATGACTGTGCTTAGCAAGTGTTGAAAGATCCTCGTGGGAAAGCTGTGAAGTACCTCTGCGGCTGCGCCTGGGTGCACTTCTGAACATCTCCGAGCATCCTCCTAATTATCGCTCTTCACAGGGTGGCTGCATCCTTGAGCCACTCTGCCCGCACCCCACCCACCCTCCGATCTCACTACCTTCCCAGCCTTGCCCGGATGAGTTTACCCTCGAGACCCCGGCCCAGGCGCTCGCGGCCCACGCGGACCCTCTCCTCTCCCCGAGCCCCGCGCACCCCCACCCGCCCCGCTAACCCTCCCTCCTCCAGCGCCAGAGGCTCCCGGGACGCGACCCCCGCGCAAGCCTGGTCAAGCCGGAGAGCTCAGGTAGCGGGGCACGGCGGAGGCAGGATGGAGGTGGGGTAGTGTGGGGGCGGGGCGCGCCGGCGGGGCGGGGCGATGCCGGCGGGGGGCGGAGGCCTAAGGCGGGCCGGGCGCAGGGACCGAGGCGCGGGAGGCGCGCGGAGCCGGCGGAGTCCGAGCCGGAGCCCGCGGAGCCCGCGCCCGCGCCGCCATGCCCCTGGCCTTCTGCGGCAGCGAGAACCGCTCGGCCGCCTACCGGGTGGACCAGGGCGTCCTCAACAACGGCTGCTTCGTGGATGCACTCAACGTGGTGCCGCACGTCTTCCTGCTCTTCATCACCTTCCCCATCCTCTTCATCGGTGAGCGCGCGCGCGGGCGGCAGAGGAGGGGAGCGGAGCCGAGGGATGGGGAGGCGGAAGGGACGGCGACGACGCGCACCCCACCGCCCGCGGCCGCCCGGCCGCCACGGCACCGCCGCTCGCGCCCCTGCTGGGATTCGCTGCCGTGGGGTCCCCCCGCGGGTCCCTCCGGCTCACCCTTTCACTCTCTGGGGTGCCCCTGTACCCGCGCCAAATGCAACGGGCGTTCCCGACCCAAAGGGTCCCAAGTTTCGCCTCCGCGAGGATGGGGAGAGGGGAAAGCGGAGGTACCCACGCGCGCCGGAAGGTCGGGAGGGGTCGGCCGCACCCTCAGTGGCGCAGCGACTGGAGCCGGGTCACCCCTCCCCCAAGGCTCGCTCCTTGTCACTGCGGCTGGGCCTGGGACTGGGACAGGCTGCGCGTGGGAGCCGGGTGGAGGCCCCGCGAGCTCCTGTGCCGCCTTCGCCCCGGCTCGGTGGTGATCAGTAGCCTCGGACACTCTGGGACCCCACGCCCTGGGCGAGGAGAAAGGGAGCTGAGGTCTGGGATCCCGCTTCCCAGTACCCCATGGGGCGCGCGTCTCCGAGTGCAACTTTGCTGAGCGAGTCGCAGACGCAGCGGGCCCCACCCCCACCCCCACCCCTGCCTGGCGTGCTCGCTTGAAAGTGGTCTGCAAAGTTGGGCACCACTGTCGGGACAATCTGTGCGTGCGTCTCCGCCAGGGTCTCCCTCCTCTCTCTCCAAGACCTTGAATCTCCCAAGCTAGCAGCCCTGTCAATACAGAGGGTGAACATTGCCTGTCCAAAATGTGTTCCTTCATTGTACTTGAGAAGATTAGCAAATCATAAAATTCACATGCAGCTTTGGGGAAGAGAAAAGATGGTCGCAAAATTAAAAAGAACTTAATACAGAAGCAAATTGCTGGTTATTGACGAAGACACATGGCTAGACAGAAATAGGAAAGAAACATGCAATACTCACACGGGTATCAGAAATTTAAAAGGATTGGCCTTTACACTTCCGTTCTCGACTAAATGGTTTACTGATGATGTGTCACACAGGTGACAGGTATATAAAATGGGTACCAGTGCAGGACCAGCCCACATGTTGATTTCATGTGTTCCAGTTTTGGGGATCTTTATGCACATGTGTAGGAACCCCCACCGGGGACCCAATGCCCAAGCATCTGGGAGAGGAATCCGCCCCTGCAGCCTCCTCCAAGTAGCCCGGACCCCTGCCCTTGCTGTCTCTGTCTGCAGGATGGGGCAGCCAGAGCTCCAAGGTGCACATCCACCACAGCACATGGCTCCACTTCCCTGGCCACAACCTGCGCTGGATCCTCACCTTCATGCTGCTCTTCGTGCTGGTGTGTGAGATCGCTGAGGGCATCCTGTCTGACGGGTGAGTGAATGAGAACTCAAGGGGGTGGATTGCTCCTGGATGCTTCTGGAAAGGCCCCAGCTCACCTGACTTCTGCAAGCCAGTGCCATTTGCTATTAAATCCAGCAACTTTTCATCCAGTGTAAAATGAACCAGGATCTCTGTGCCAGGCAGGAGACACATGTGAGACCCGGGCCCTGCCCAAAGCCCTGGAGGGCAAAGGGAACACAGATCTGCATGCCAAGACCCAATGAAATAATACGACCCCCTACGGTATTAGAATGTCCCAACTGTTCCAGGACAGGGGGACCAGCACAGCCTGCTCCTATGCAGGTACCTACTTTATTTGCTGACCTCTTTGGTGACAGGTCACAAAGTAAAAATGCCAGGCCTCTCCCACAAGCTGTTCAAGGTGCCTTCTTGGGCAGAGGACTCAGCATATCACTCTTGCTTAAGACCCTCCCTTGGTTCTCATTTGTTCACAAGATAACAGTCCCTGGGTTGATGGGCAGTGCAGCCCACCTGCCGCTAGCTCATCCCTGAAGGTTTCTCCCTCCCCCTTTTCTCTGGGCCTCACATCTGCACCCCACGCCTCTGCTGCAGCGCAGATGAAGCTGGATGTTAAAGTCTGTATCTATTTGCAGAACTGTCTCCTGAATCAGGAAGGCCTGGAGGTTAGAATCTGGGTCTCATTCATTTTGGTATTCACAGTGCAAATTTGTCAAGTCCTTAGAAGAATAAATGAACTCCTGTTACAAGCACATATTCTCGGAGGAGAGCGGAGGCAGTGGTGGGGAGGCCCCACGGCTGGAGGGGCTCTGGAGCTGAGCCTGAAGGATGACCAGGGTTCTGACAGGAAGAGGAGTCGTGGAGAGAGAGCAGAGCAGGTAGCGGTGGGGAGTCGCGCAGCAGGGCCACAGCATTAAACACTCGCAGGGAGCCGTGAGGCTGAGCTTGGAGACAGGGAGAGCTTTGAAACCCAGACGTCACGTGTGGGTGAGATGTGACCAGCATGGTACTTCAGGTCAGGGCAGTTGGCGACAGGGAGAGGCTGGAGGTGACAGATTGGTGTGGTCCAGGTGAGGGATGACTGCAGGTGGAAATGGTGTGGCGGCAGTGAGGGGCAGAAGAGGAGGTGGAGCAGACATCTGGCTAAGGGAAAGGAGGGTGACTGGCTGGACACGGAGACTGCGCAGGGGAGGGATGTTGGGTCTCAGCCCAGCCCCTCAGAACTGGAATCAGCCCACACCAGAGCTCCACTCCTGCCTGCCTTCTGCAGCTGGTCCCGGGGGACTAGGATCTCCCCACACTGTCACTCTCCTAGTCCCCAGGATTCTGCAGTGACCTTTGTGATAACCGCTTGCTTGAGGCAGCAGCTCCTCCTGATGACCATAGTCCCCCAGGCCAGCAAGAAGCCCAGAGGGCACGCTGCTGCCTAACTAGGGATGAAGATCTGCCTCCTACCCCCAACACTGCCCCCAAAGCAGCACTTAGGCTATCAAGCGGAGGGGTGCCTTGTGAGCCTTCGGCCAAGAGTACACATGGGGTTAAAACTAGCTGGGGTGACAGAGGACACTTCACCCGTGAAGAAGGAAGACCTGGGTCTTCTGCTAGCACTTCCGCTCTGTACCAGCTGCTGGGCCTTTGCAAGTCACCCAGCCTTCAGCACCAGAAGGCAACCTTGGAGGGTGGAGTTAGAAAATGGTCTGGATGCAGAGCCTGGTGCGGCAGAGCCCTGGGCAGGTGCTGTCTTCCCATGGGGAAACGGAAGGACTCAGTTAGGGACTCCTTCCTGCTGTCAGCGATCCCCCCATGTGTGGCTGCACTGGTGCCCCAAAGCAGCTCACTGCAGACAGCCATCCCTTCACCGGGGCACAGGTCACCAGCCTTTGTGCTGTCACACCTCTGGATAGGCAGGCATAACGAGGGGCAAGGCAAAGGGGCAAGAGAAGAGAAGTCATGGGTACTGCCCTATGGCACACCCTGTGCACCCCAGCCTGGTTTTCAATCTGTCTGGAAACTTAGGGGGCAGGTAGGGGTGACAGATAGTTAAGGCAGTGGTGTTCAAGCTTG
>RJWM01042339.1:0-14428 GCA_004363535.1 Dasyprocta punctata | reverse complement strand
AGCTTTGAGAAACGCGGCTTCTTCCTGTTCTCCCTGATCTGAGCCTGAGATTCTGGAGAGGTGGCTGCTTCCCTCAGTAGATCCCTGCCATGCAGTTCTCATCGTGCTTTAGAACACAGTAACAGAATGTTTATATTTCACCAGTGACCATGGCCTCCTGACTGGGAAAGTCAGATGCGCTTATTTGTATGACCATCTCTGTGCTAAAATCACAGAGTGTGGGACAGCAGCAAACAGTAAGATTGAATCTTGTCAACAACACTGTGGGCAAAGACATTTACATATGAAAATAGCATACATAGCCCAACAGCCCTTTACAATTTTCTTGTACAGTTTTAAATTATCAAATACTTCTTTGGTCACGATGACACATATGAAATACATAAAAGATGATCTGATGATGCTATATGTACACATTATGAAATGTTTGCCACAATCATACTGAGTGAACCATTATCTCCCATGGTGGATATTGATTCTTTAAACATATCCATCTGCTAATTCAAAGTTTGCACCCTTAACCTGTTTTCTTACTACCTTCCCCACCCCATTTTCTGATAACTGGTGCTTTGCTCTCTTCTTCTGTGGATTTAACATGTTTGTAAGATACTTAGATTGCACATGTACATGGTTTTTTTTTAACACAAGTCAATACACCTGGATCCCAGTTCAAGGAAATCCCCTCTCCTTTGAAGTAAAAGTCTAAACAGTGAATACTGAATAGAATCCATGCCACTGGTCTTCAGTGTCCATCATATTGAGCAATAGAAGTCTTACATGCCGCCAGTATTCAGTCTGGGAAAATTATAGAGAAAACTCAGTGAGGATAGAGAAAACTGAACTCTCCCACGCTGTTTATGGTACTGTAAAACGCTACAAACACCAAGGGAATTTTACTAGACGATTCTCATGAATGTGCAATCATCCAGTGACCAGCATCTCCACCTCTAGTTTCGTGCCATAGAGAAATGGAACATGAATGGAGAAGCTAGCACAAGAATTTCATAGCAGCTTCTTTGTGTTTTCTGAACACTGAAAATATACTCAATTCTCATTAAGAGGATTTATGAATAAACTTTAGCATATTTATAAAATGGAATATAATATAAAAGCAGAACAAAACATTGCTATTAAATTCAGCAATGTGATTATCACAGTCATGTTGAGAAAATATGGTGAATGACAAAGGCTTCATCCCATTTCTTTCCACACATCAGGAGTTCTTGACCAGATGTGATGGTCTACATTTTTAAACAGTACAGTATGATTTGTCTTGGGGACGGATTGATTGACTGAGAGAGGACAGCGGAGACTTCCTGGAGTGATCAAATGTTCTGTTTGTTGGTAGTGTAAGAGTTTCACAGATGTGTGCATGAGTCACAGCTTATCTGACTGTAAGATTAAGATTGATGACATCTGCCTACATCTCCCCTGAGGATCCTTAACTTCTCTCACTCGTGTCCTGATGTCACTGTGTACAACATCTTCACGGAACAAGGGCTCTGACTAACGTAGTGCCACAGGTATAATAGTACATGAAGTCCACGTGCTACTGACCACATTGCACTTGGTCACCTGCATCGCTCATTCCTTCCTTGGGAAACCAGTGGGGAGGACGCTCACACAGTCCTGTGAGAGGTGACATTGGGTCTGAAATAAATTGTGCATCATTCTCGAGTTGGACTTGACTCTCCCACCACCCAGCCTGCTTGCCAGCCGAGGCATTGTTCTCAGCAGAGACTCAACTCAGCACTGAGGCTGTCCTTGGCAAACACGGGATGTTGTAAACAGATAAGACTGGGTGAGGAATCCTGCAGGCCCTGGGCATCTGAAGACACTTCCACAATTACACCAGATGCAACAAGGATTTTGCCCGCTGAGGTGCAAGATGGCTAGAGAACTGTGACCACTGACGTTTACTAAGATCTTCCTGTCTAATGCCCCTTGCCTTCCTTCAATCCCTATAAACAAGACCCACTTGTCTTTGCTCCCTACGGTTGTCCTTTTTGCCCTCTGACTGCCTACACCCGGGTATTAAGCCCTATGTCTTGTTGCTTTCACAAAAGCCTGTGGAGTGATGCCTGCCTCACATCCTCATTCTTTACACTGTGCAGCTCCAGTTAATGCACCTGCGAACTGCAGTGTCGTGAGAGAACCAGGCTGCAGCCAACTCACCAGACCCACATACCTGATCTACATTCCAGAAATCATAATCTGTGGGTGTCTTTTCTGTTTTAAGCAACTAAGTTTTGGGATTTTATTCCATCTATGTTGAAACACACAATGCACAGAGGATGTGCATTTTATTCCAAAAAGAATTGTCAATCTGGTGCTGTAACCTAAAGGTAAGGTACTCACCTAGCGTCCCTGAGTCCCTGAGTCACATCCCCAGGTTCCAAACAAAACAAGGCTCCGCTGAGTAGGTTTGCTCTTTGCAGGACTGTTAGTAGTTGCTGAAATTATTTTTCTGAATTTCAAATTCGAAAATGATAAATTCACAGCTGGTATAATTAAAATGAAAAAAGGGAAAAATAAAATAGTTTCTATGATAGTTGCAAATGAAACTGAAAACACCTACTTGTTGATTGCTCTATCAAGTAAGTAGTAATTTTAGACATTATATGTGTTTATTCATGCAACATTTGACATAAAAGCAATCACGGGTATAAATGTGAAGGTATAAAATGCTAAAGTGAGCCAGAAAATGAGAAAAATTTCCCATGATTTCTGTGACAATCACAGCACAGCATCCAGTCCTCACAGGAGAGTTGGAGAGCAGCTAGGATCCAAGCAAGACCTGAGTCTCCCTGGTGTCACAGACTGGGAAGTAAATGGGGTAAACTGTGTGAGCCAGGGAATCCAGACACCGATCCACTCGGCATGGCGCAGCCATCTGCAGGTAGAATATGATCATGAAGCCTGAGTACCTGGTTGGACTGAATCCTGCAGCATAGCAGTCCTAGGACCTCAGAGAACACAGGATATGCTCAGAACCTGTCGAGGCCTCATAAAACAGTGCCTGTGTTTCATGGCTGATGTTAGACCTCTCTCCTCCAGCTCCCCAATCTGTGCTATGGTGTGCATATTAATGTCTGTCTGTAGCTTCATGCACTTATGGGTGGTGCACTGAGGAGGCCACTGGGTTACTGAGGTGTAGACCAGACTCGACATTTGCCTGACACAAAGAGTGGGGCGTGACCTGCGAGGTTTATCACCAGCCCAGCTCCTCCACCACACTGGGCTTCCTGGAGGCCATGGCTTGAGCAGATGCCCTCTGCTACTCCCTTCTGCCACACTGCCCTGCCCTGGAGAAGTTCAGTTATGGACTGAAACCTCAACTAGCCATGAGATAAAACAGGCCTCTTCTTGCTTTAACTTTCCAGTGTTGGATATCTTTCCCCAGCAACAAGTAAAGTGATTAAAACATATTTTGGCACTGGTGGTTTGTTGCAATTGTTAGAGGCAGCTAAGTTAGATAAACTATTACAGGCAGGACAGGACTGGGCCTTGAAGGAGCCAGTGCTGAAGACCAGATACCTTGCACCTGTGTGGGAGACAGACACCTGCGCTGTGGGCCAGACCACGAGACAAAAGATGAAACAAATGCACCCACTTACTTCCTAAGGATGAACGTCAGGGATTGATATTCTAAATCATCATCCATTCCCAGCTGCACTCTGGGCCATGTGTGTTAAACTCTGGTAGAAAACTTGTCCAACTCTTGCTCAATTCCTGAAACTATGTAGGAGACTGAAATTAAAGACAGCAACCTGATTAATTTTCCAGAGTAAATTTTAAATCACTGTAACATTCAACATGCAGCATAAATGTGGTTTGCAGCCTTTAGTGTGGTTTATACTGAAAATCAGGAATAAATAATCCCAGGTTTGCCAAAAAAATAATTCCTCAAATATGAGTAGAGGAGAGATGGGTTACAAACCAAGCACTTTGGAGGAGAAAAATATGAAGAATTGATAGAGGACATCACAAAAATAAGCAAGGGTCCACCTCTTCAAGTTGAAAGTTACAAAGGTGGAAGAATTAGAAGAGAGATCAAGATCACCCTTTTGGAAAGGAATGGCTGGCAAATTCTCAAGGATTCAGTAAATGTGCTCAGTCCTCTGGCACTGAGTGGGCAATGAAGCTGTAATTAAAGTGCACGGCTATTGCTTCAGCTGGAAACGGACCTTGGCAGAGTCACTGTGGTGCTGGTTTCTCAGGTATGCAGAATCCTGTGGGGTCAGCAAGGCTTCCACCAGATGTCAGAGGAAGGTCTTGAAGTCCAGGTAGGCTGCCCTGAGAGTGCAGCACATGAGGCTGAGAGTAAAATTCAAAGTGCAGTGGAGACCCCACAAGGAGAGAGAAGCCAGCAATGTGAAACCTCCGAGGAGAACTGCAAACTGACCCAAGTGAGCCCAGGAGAGAAGCCGCGAAATCTGCAGCCACCAGCAGTGTCACAGGGGCCAGGGCACCCCATGCCCTTTGGAGTTCACATCTGACAGCCATGACTTTCCCTGGGTGCTGGCAATGGAGCCACAATGTTTATTTTTCTTGATCTGGGTTGCACTCTTGTTGTGGTCCCATTTCTTTCTACATTCTTGTTTATTCCACTTAAATTCAGAATGTTTATCCTGTGCCACTGTATGTCTAAATTGTTAATCTTCTTTTTGATATTTATATTGGCTCATTGGTAAGAGTTCGCTTTGAGTCTGAGAACACTATGGACTTGGACTTTTCAGTTCTACTGGAACTGCTAAAATTTTGGGAACAAGGAAGATTTTGGAAACTTGTAGAAATTCAATAAATGTATTTTGCATTGAGTAATATACATGATTCTTTTGGTGGCTAGGAGAGAAATCTTATGGTTTATATCTAAATACTTCCCATACTTATAGGTGGGGCTTATTTCTGACTTGCTGTAAGGATGAGTTCTTATTAGAAATTAAATAATTGTCCAGACTCTCAAAATGCTTCATTCCAAAGGCAGTAAAAATGAGGCTTTAATGAATACTCTCACAAGAAAGTGACTATCAACACAGACAGGCATGCCCAGTTAAGAAGCTGTGGGCTTTTAATCCTCACTTTCAAGAGCCCCTCTACCATCTCCCAGGTCTGGGATCCCAGCTCACAGTCTGTCCTGAGCCCTCTGTCCTGGCCTGGGACAGTTGTTTCCCTACCCTTGTTCCTCTTGCCCTTGTCTCCTTCTGAATCCCCAATTGTAGTTATTCATGGCCTTTTGGGTGCTCAGGAATTTAATTCAAGAAAACTTCTTGAGCAATTATCTCCACTCCAGAACCATATCACTGGTATGAGTTTTTAACAGTCTATGTGTCCCTGTTTGGGTTTTGACTCAGACAATTCTGTGAATAAGGTCTTCTTAGAGTGCATTATCAATTATGAACCAGTGAAAATAGTTTTATTTATCAGAGTCTGGTCAAGGAATGTCTCTGGGGCATGGAGTGCAAGGGTTTATCCCCCTCCCAGCTCTCCTTCCACTCCCTTTTGTTTCCTCCATGTCCCTCCTTGAGCTGCTGCCCCTTGCCACACTATTCTACCTTGAAGGCAGCAAACTATGGACTGAATCATCTGCAAACTGGAAGCCAAAGTAAACTTCTCCTTGACATTGCAGGTATTTTGTCCCAGCAACAGGGAAAATTATTAAAAAGTCAGAGTCTACCTTAAGAATGGTGGCAGCCATGAAACCTAGATGCATCGTAGAATGAATGATGAGAATGAGGCACAGAGGAATGTGGCATCAGAAAGCAACTCAAATTAGGATCTAGATAGGGTTTCCACAGTGTGTAACAATCCATGGGAGGGAAATGGTGAAAATAAGGAAGCTGATGTTTCATGTGCAGGGAAATGTCAGAAAGAAAAGATCTGTGGTTAACTCCGTGATGACTATGTTGTAGTGGTCAAAAGAAAAAGAGACTCTGAAGCATGGGGAGTTCTGACTGAATATTCTGCACAGACCACTTTTTACAATCTCACTACATTCCTCTGTCTTGAACCTAGGGCTAAGTTTTTGGTTAGGGTCAAGAATAATGCATGAAGTCAGATATCTCTCCTTAATACAGAAGACAGAAGGTAGATGAGAAAGTCCAAGATGTAGATGGCTAAGAGCTAACTGTACTGTGCTTGAATCCAAGCTGGCCTCAATGTTAGGAGCAAAAATGACTGAGCTGTGATTTTTTCCTTCTTACTAAAGATAAGTGGGATGCTCATCTAGTGCTATCAAGTATTGAGGCGCCTAAGAGGCAATTAGGTCACAGGGACTCCTTTCTTGTAGAGGAGATTAAGGCCCTAATGAAGAAGTTTCTCACAGAATTAGACTCTCTCCTGCCCTTCTGCCACTACTGCTTGCAGATGCAGCACAGAGGAACACGGAAGAGACAAAGAGAGGATTTTGCTCTTGGACATCGCAGTGTTCATAAAGTAAACCTCTTTTTTTGTTATTAATAAATTACTCGCATTCAGGTTTTATTTTATAGCATCTTAAATGAATATAGATAGAAATTGGAACCAGAGAAGAAGGTTTTATAGCTACCGAAGATACATAGACCAGCAGCTCTGGAAGTGGCCAGTGGACTTCATGCTGAAGAGAATGCTGAAGAAGGTCTGAAGATTCTTCAGGGAATGGTAAAGAGACTCTGTGGTGAGGGTGCAGGAGGAGTAGAGCCAGGGAAGAAAACTCATATTTTTTGGACGTTATTAAATTGGTCTTGAAGGGAATGTCACCAGAAATATGGACTGTACAGGCAGTTATTTTGTTTAGTTGAAGTAATAAATATCTTATTGGAAAGTGGTTAAATGTCACCTTGATGCAAAGGAATACAGAACTTGTCCCCATTATGTGCTCTCCTGCAAATTTGGGGAAACAGAATTTAAGAACAATGAACCCAGAGATTTTTAGAAGTCAATTTCTAAGCATCAACATATTCAGGGGACTGCGTGGCCTCTCTTTACTCTTATAATAGTAGTCAAGTGAGATGAATTAAAGGTGTATCTTGGTATTTGGAAAGGAGTAGAGGATTAGCACGTAGAATGCCCAGCCTCACACTTAATTACTGATTTCCAAGGCCCGGGATGGTAAGGAGCTCCCGCCTCACCACCACTGAAGAGGTCCAGCTCCTCAATTCCAGCACAGATGCTTCAGCCTCACCCCAGCTGATGCCAGTGCCTGCCAGAGCCCCTGCCAGAACCAGGAGGATCTGGAACCGCATGCCCTGCTCCCAGCCAGCACCTTGACAGTTGAGTCATCATGTGGGAGCCAGGTAGACCTGCAGTCCCTGGGTTCTATCCAGAGGATAGGGCAACAGAGTGGACAAACAACTAATCCAACTGATCAAAGAAAAGAACAACGCCGAGTGATACAGGGGAAATATAGCTCCCAAACTGCTTGATATCTAATATGAGTTCCTTCTCTAAAATAAAAAAAATGAATTCTAGGAACAATAAAATTTAACATCAGAATATATTTATTGAGGCAAGAAATCTATATTTACTAGGAAAAAAGCTTCTCTCTAAGTGAGAAAGATAGCTCCCGAGTGGATCACTGAGGATCTGCTTTTCAAGGGAGTTTTGTTGAACAAAACCATGAGTTGAGTCTAAGGTGGGAAACCTATTGTCAACTAGTATGATGACAAGAACAGCCATGTAGGCTCCACTGACCCAATGGGAAATCATGAGGTGGGACAAAACTACAGCCAACCAATAAAATTATGAGTATAATTGCTTAGACAATACTGATTACATGGTGATCAAATGGGGAAGCAAGTCATGTAACAAGTTTACATGCAATGCACAGAGGTTTTTCCTGGAGGTGGTGGGTCAGTGGTACTTTCTGGCCCTCCAGGGATCGTGATGGATACCTATTTAGAATAACAATCAGTGCTGAATATCTTTAGACTTAGAATGTGTGTGTGTAGTCATTCTATCTTTTCTCTTATGTCTGACCTTTAAACAAGCAATGTGCCTCTCCATACTAGCAATGTATTCTCATCTTCTGCATTGATTCTTGAGGACTCAGACCTGTCTGACTACCTAGAATATTTCTAAAAACCTAGTTTTATGTATAATACACCTCTAAAGAAGTGCCCTTCACTGCCATAATGGGGCAAATCCTGAAGAGTATTGTGGCTACTTCTGGCTGAAGGTGGTTGTGCTTGTGATCGGCAGTCAGAGACACTCCACAGAGGGTCTATCTAAAGGCTCTCAATCGATGCCAGGTGTTCTCATCTTGATTAGACATACAGCTTTAAGTCTGGAGGAGACAAAGACAAAGAAACAATTAAGTCTATGTGGGGCAAATACTATGTTCAACAGGATAATTATGAATATACTTAATGAAGGTTCTACAGAGAAGAGCGCATAATGGCTCCCCATAAGACAGAAGGAGCAGTCCAGGGAATTGCAGAGTCTGCCATGTCATTCACTGTCAACAATTATCTTGAACAGCTATTGAGACATTAGCCAATGATCAGGAATGCAGAAACAAAATTTAGTTGCTGTAATTGCACAAGTTCACCCTGTGCTGCTGTTAGAATGCCTAATGACATCTGATTTTGAAGGACAGCTTGCCTTCTTCATTTAGGAGAAAGACCAGCTGTGGTGTCATCAAAGGCCTGACAAGTCTAGTTAGTGAAGGTCATGATGTGCTGTATGACGTCCCCTAACTCTAGGGAAGGGATAAGATAGAAGCCAAATGACTATGCCAGTGACACATACTTCTAGACCATCGATGACACATGAAGGTTAAGTTTGCAGGTTTGTTGATATTTTTGACATTCCTACCTTGTAACCATGCTAATCCAAGTGCACATCTCTATATCCATGCAGGGGGTGGCTAGGGCATAAATTGGTTCTACAGGACCAATGAGTTCCACTGGGGTCTTCACATCTAATTCTAGGGTGATTAAATCAGTTTGTTGTAAACAGTCTCTAGCTTGTAAAGTTAGTATATACACTGTGTGTGTGGGGGTCTCCATTTCAAGTATTAGTGGAGTTAGGACAATGAAAGTAGGAGTGATTTTTCTGTGCCAGACATAAGAGGGCTTTTCTACTAAGGTAAGGTACCTTAGTGGTGCTAAGGTAGTGGTGGTGAACAATCTATAGCCAAACCATATCTGAAAGTATTTATCTTGATATCTATGCTTATCATCCCCCAAGATGAGACTCTTATTCCTTCTTAGCAGTTTCTCACTAGTGTCTGCACAGAGATTTTGGTTGCACTGTTAGAAAAAATTTGATTATATCTAGGATCACAAAAAGTATAGTTTATCAGCCACTCAGTTAGCTTGTTATGATGGCCTAAATTATGAACCATTTAACTCCTGTGTCTCATTAACAGAGTCTTGTTGTTTATCCTAACCATCTCCTTGAAGTGGAAATACCCACCAAGGAAATCCTAATGCACTGAACAACACGAGCAGGCGACATATCCAGTATGACATTTGCTGTAATGACTGTATATTTCTGTGTCCACATCAGAACGGAATTTTACCCTCCTTTAAGTGGTGAAGTTGTTAATACAAGTGCTAAGAGTAACATCTTATATCCCCTATCTGAAGGTTTTTCTTTCTTCTTGAATGATGACCTTAAGCCTTTGATGGGTTTATAAGAGTATTTGATGGTTTCTCACAGTCATTGACACCTTATGGTTCCCAGGTCTTGAATTGGGTGTGATGTATCCAGGAGTCCAGGCCTGCTACCTTGACAGCTCGTGGAGTTTACAGCATTGCAGTGTACAGTTTTCCCCAAACTGGTCCTAGTGAAGGAGATCATGGTGGGAGATGTGTAACAGTACTAAATCTCCTGGTTGGGATATGAGATTTCACTTCTATTTAGACTAAGCTTCCATTAGGTGTTAAAGAATCTGCCAAAATTTACCCAGTGAAGTGACATATTTCAGTAAGGCATTTGTTTCTCTTTCAAAGAGAAAACCCTCAGTGAGAAACAGGTTTCCATACTCCATTTTAAATGGAGTAGGATTTTAGGGGCATTTTCTACTTTGAAATGGCAGTAAGTTAGGTCACTGGAGGTGGGTATTGTGAGCCTTTTTTGTGAAGATCACTCCTTGGGGGTCTCATCATTTTAACTTTATTGATGATTGCTGCCTCCATCCACAGTGGAGGTGATGGAGAATGCCAGTGTCTGAGACATTCCACGTGACTCTTGCTTTACGAGAAGGCCAATTATCACTCTGTAAGCTCTTAGAAAGTCTGAATCTGGGGATGACTTCTCTGACCAAGACCTTTGCCACCTCTCGTGCCTTCTCTGTTCTACAAGGAAGGGCCTAACCCAGTTTGTGAAGGTGTCGACCCAGACCAGTAATTACTGAAATCTCTTACTCTTTGACATATGAGTAAAATTGATCTGCCTGTCTTCTATAGGGTATATATCATGTCTCTGAATACCTGGAGGAGCAATTGTCCAGTGAAGAAGATTGTTCTTTTGGCTGAACTCACTTGTCTTAATTTTCGGTTGCACTGCCTGAGAAAGACCCTTTTCTATGAATAATTTTGAGGGTATGTGTTGGGTCTGGTCTCTCTTCAGTTGAAAGTTTTGATATATAGGCTTAATAATTTTTCCTTGACTAGCACCAGGAATGAACAATCTACCATCAACTCACTGTAACCATCCTGATGGGAGGAAATGACACCCAGGGAGAGCCCATTGGACTTCTGACTGAGAATATTTGGGCCAAGTATGATCAAGGTACTCTGCCCAGATCAGATGGACCTGAGGAAGGGGGCCCTGAGCAGCTTCATTTGCTGCTGCATCAGCTTGTTGATTACCTCGAGATACTCATCAACTCCCTGTGGTGTCCTCTACAGTGAATTACTGCCACTTTTGAGGGCATATATATCAGGGACCTGGCCTAGATCCCCAGTCTCCCAAACAAGTGTACAATGAAGGCTTAAATAAATGAGAAAAGTAGTATGATTTTAGGGCTCCAGGAGGATCCACACCCTCTGCAGAGTTCTTGACTCTGTAGCTATCATGAGGGCTAAGACAAAAAGCCTCTCTCAGGCACCCATACTTATTTTTTATAATAAACAAAGGGAGGATTCTGAGGAAAGCAGGGAATGAGCAGGACCTTGGGAGTCACTTCAAGAACTTCTCCAAGTAGTAAATCGTGCCAATTTTAGGAGAACTGTCTTATCTCCATGGTGACATTTATGGTGGGAATGAGACGCTTGCAGGTATGCGATGTCTGCAGCTGCAATCTCTATCTATTTAACTGAGTCTGATCCAGGCATCATTGGAGGTGAACTTATCTTGCCCTTGGAGGTATCTCTGGCCTCATGGGCCACTGCAGGCCTCAGCCAGGACCAGTGATTCAGAGAGGTTCACTTGCTATGAATCAGCTCCCATTGCCAAGCAAGGGGCCTAGACCAGGACAGACTCACAGATAAACATAGAAAGCTAATTAGTTAATGCTAAATCCTGCCCAGAGCTGCTTCAGAGTGGTCTCCAATACATGTAGGCAGATAATCAAAGATCATCTGTCTCTTTATGTCAGATAATTTCTTTTTGTCCATATGGCTGTGTGGGTATATGATACTAGGAAAGCATATCTTTAATCAGTATAAATATTGACTTTTTGTCCTTTGCTGAGCTGTAAGCCCTAATCAGAGATACGGGCTCTGTTAGGTAAACACCAGGCCCAGGTGCAATTGAGGAACTTTCAAGAGTCTGATGTCAAGTCACTACTCAAATGCTGCCTTTTTTGCCCATTTTCTAAGAAGGAGCTGCCATCACAGAAGAGAGTCAAGTCAGGGTCGGTAAGGGGCGTGTCTAAGGAGACTTCTCTGACTGAATATGCAGGCAGAATTACTTGTTCAAAGTTGAGACTTTCCGTGCCAGGTTTTTTTTTTTTTTATGGCAGAAATGTGGCAACATTTAAAGAGGATCATATCTTTAGTCAAATGTCTAGTCCTTCTAAAATTGTAGCCTGGTATTCAAGAAGTCAGTTATCTGATAGCCATTTGATCCCATTGTAAGAAAGAAGTCCTACCATATTTTGGAGTGTATATACAGTGTGACATCTTTGTCTAAAGTTAGCTTAGATGTTTCCAGCACTAAGAGTGCCACTTTAGCCACCACTGAAAGGCACACAGGCCCTCCCTTTGCCACAGTGTCTAATTTATGACTCAGATAAACTACAGGCTATTGAGCAGGTCCCACATTCATGTGTAAGTACTCCCAAAGACATGCCTGGCCTCTCACCAAGGTACAAAGAGCAATGCTACATAATGTTAGTAGGCTCAGGAACTGGCTTGTTTAAGTTTCCAGGAGTCAGTTCAGGAATCAGGTTTACAAGTTAAAATATGAGTATCTGTCTTTTGGGGCTCTTTATAACTGATAGAGGGGTCACGCAAAATCTATGTATTCTAGTATCCAAAGGCAAAACCTGCCTGTAAATCCTAAGAATTCCATTAATTGTTTTAGAGTCTGGGCTATAGAAAGAAAAGAATTGACTTATTTCTTTGTTACTGAAGCCTTCGGGTTCCTTTGGATATGATGAGGCCTAAATATTTTACTTCAAGTCTTAAAAGCTTGGCCTTTGCTCTAGAAACATTATAAGCCATTTCTGCTAGAAAATTCAGCAGAGCATGAGTGTGTTGGCCAGAGAGCTCCTCTGAGTGACACACAGCAGGATAACATCTACATATTGGAGGACTGTGACTTGGGAAAATTCACAACATGCCAACTCATGGGAAAGCCCTTACCAAACAGGTGAGGACTGTCTCTGAGTTCTTGAGGAAGTGCAGTTCACATCTGTGAAGAGGATTAGTGCTGAGGATTTTTTAAGCCAAAAGTAAACTGGGAATCTCTGTGTTTTATTTTGGCTCTGGAGAGTGTGTAGGCCATGTGTAGGTACAGAAAGATTTCCAGTGCCTATTTGTGGAAATGTAAAGGTCAGACACCTTGCAGTGTTCAAGAATACATTCCAAAAAAGTGTGAGACTTTGACATTCAATTTTTCATTTCTGAAACACATGAAGAAAGAAGTCCCTAAAGTTTTGTTTGATTTCTATATACTTGGGCTGTCCCTTGAGTTGCAAGTGGATGCTATCTGGAGAGAGACCACTCCAGGGCAGGTGGATGCTATCTGGAGAGAGACCATAAAGTTCGATCAGCCTATGTACTCTCATACTGGTGCAGAATTTTACCTTTCCAGGAAACTCGTGTACTTACTCCCATAGGTACTTTTTTTATAAGCACAAGCTATAATTGATCTCACCTGTAGCAGTGGTGCTTAGAGAAAAAAAGCATTGCTTCCCACTAAACCACTGACTTTTAGTTCTTTAAAAGACAGGGTAAATACCAAAAGTTAGTTAAAAGAAATTGGAGCACTTCTCAGTCTGTAAGTGAGAACACCTCTAAAAATAAATAGGTAAAAATTGCTCAGGGAAATATCCTGCCCTGAACCAAGTGAGGAAGTCTCTGACACATTCCTGTTATCTACTTAATCACTTAGGCAGGTTTTCCTAGCAGCAAGACAGGCCATGCTTTTTCAGTCCATTTTAAAATTTGTCCTAACTCTGAAGCTCACAGTTTAAGCTTATATCCATAACCCAGGAATCTCAGTTCCCATGTTAGGAAAGCCACATTCATCAGCCTTCTGCATGCACATGGAAGAAAAAGGCTGGCAAAGTTGTCTTTCTTTACTCTTTCTTGCCTTATGCAAAGCACAAATGGAAATCGTTCTCCTGATGTTTGTTTTCCTCCACGAACGGCAAAGGGTTATTGCAATCTGCCACAGCCTGATTTCCGGAGGGAGGAGAGGTCTAATGACAAGGCAGCTCTAAAACGAACTCCCAACAAGTTAGAGAAAAATTGGGATTTCCAACTTGCAAGTGAAGAGACAAAAGTTCAAATCTGTAGCTCAACTCTCCATGGAGTTTTTAAGAAAGGGCTCTAATGGCATCTCTGGTCACTCTGGAACAGAAAATACCAGCAAATCACTGAAAGAGTTACCTCTAACCTTACTGGGGAAGGCATGTGGGGATAATATGTAAGTGGAGTTTTCTCTGCTGGATCCCTAGTCGGGCTGTCAGGACTCAGCCTCCACTCAGGAACCTCAGGGCGTCCAGCAGAGAGTAGCCCTTGACATGCTCTTCAGTTGCTCTCTCAGTTTCGACTGCTCTGCACAACCAGAGATCTGTCTCCAGAAAGGAATCTAGTTATCTGCCTGGTCCGCATTCAATAGGCCACTGGCTTCAACGGGGACTCATCAGAAGGTGCTGGGGAACCCTGTCCTCTGCTTTAAGAGTGGCAGCTGCTCTAAGAGAGTTTAGCTATCTGGCTGAGTAACCACTGTCTGTCAATTTTAAAAGAGGACCCTCTGCCTTGTCAGATTGCAGCAGTTTCTGCCTCTGCCGAGCACTTTCCCTCCTCTGCCCCAGGCTACACTGTGATGC
>RJWM01042338.1:0-14428 GCA_004363535.1 Dasyprocta punctata | reverse complement strand
GAGCCAAACTCCCAGCCCTAGTTTTTTGAGGCAGGTTCGCACTGTGTAGCTCAGGCCAGCCTTGCGCTCACGTTGTAGCCCAAGCCGGCCTCGAACTCACAACGCTCCTCCTACCTCAGCCTCCCAAGTGCTGGGATTAAAGGCGTGTGCCACCACGCCTGGCTTCTGTTTGTGTTTTTAAGTCAGTTCCTCTAACTCTACTTTATTGGCTGGTCATGAGTTAGATAATGGTGGCAAATATGGCACAAACACAGCCTCATGACTTTCTTTATTTTCCCAGGTGCAATTTGAACAGCCTTCCCACCCTGTGGAATTCATGTACCTCAGTACCTTATCCTATATTCTCTTTTTAAGAATCAAAGATTTCATGATGCTAAGAATAGGTCATCTTCTGTAGAAGACCTTGCTGAAGAAACCAAAGGAGAAATTTTGTTTTCACTGGTGCTGTGACAAAGTGAACATCCTGTACTGAGACTTCTTACATATTTTTTAAACCCAGACAGTTTAGAACACACAGGTTTTTATTTAAATGCTATCTCATATCTGTTGTCAGGGAAGTTATTAATGATGGAATAAATATCCTAAAAGGCAAGTAATATCAATTGATCTATGTATTTAAAATGTATCCAATTCATAGTACATAATTTTTCTAAATTTTATTTTGCTATTTTCTAATTTCCAATGCATCAAGAAACATAGAATTGTTGAGGATTCATGCAGATCTTTTTTATTTCCTTTGTGACCGCCCCAAAATCCTGTTCCTGAAATACATTAGAGCTTTTTATAGGAGATGTTTTCAGCTTGTTTACACCTAAGCTAGCACCAATGCTATATAGATACTGAAGAATACACTAGGGAAATGATACACATGACCAACTTGGAGTTCTAATCAATGTTGGAGAAATCACAAACTCTTACCATTTACCTTCTCTTTTCTGAGAATTTCTGCAGTGTTTTCTAGATGTGGTATCTTTTTGAACAGTGCTGTCAGTCTTTCTAGACCTGTATCGCTTTTGAACTTTTCTGCCACCAGGTCAGCAAGTTGAATTTTGTCGCATTTTTCATACCTGCTTCCTTTCAAATTTAGTTCACAGGCTAGTAAGGCCTTTATCATCATAAAATGCACATCACTAATAGGATATAAGCCTTTCAGAAGAACAATTTCCTTGAATATATTTGCCATCTTTCAAATGATAGGTGAACCTACAAAAGAAAAGAGGTATATGATATTTTGTATACATGTACATAGACAATTTCAAAAATGAGATGTGCCTACATGTCTGGTTCATGTCAGCGTGTCGTACAGAAGTCACATAGAGGGACACAATTACCAGATGTTTCACTATAGCAAATTGATGCAGAACAACTCCACTACACTTTCCTAAGAAGTTCCTCCTTGTTAATGATGAATCGTGTCAGTGTTGAACAGGGCAGAAGAAGATCTGGGGATAGGCAGATATTACAATGCCTAGATTACAGGCTATGCAATGTTCATTTCCTGGCTCCTCTTTCTACTGTTTTGGCTGGAGTCTCTTCTTGCTATCTATCTAATGCTTCCAACTCTCTCCCAAAGCATGCCCTTCTCATTTTGATTCTTCATTAATTGACTCATTACCACTGTACCCCTGTGTACTGGACCATGTTTTTGTGCCCATATCATTGTCACATGTTGGATGTGCACATGCATTCCAGTGCAGGATCAAAGCATTTAATGGTGGGAACTACTTTAACTGTTTCTTGATTTGTTTGCTTAATCTGTTTTTTTGTAACAGAGTCAGTTTTCTGTCTATAAGGCATGGTTCAATCTTGCTGAAATCTATCAACAATTCTTGATTTCTTATAAAAAACAAAAGCAAAGAAATCCCACTTTCCTCCTTCAAATATCTTAACAGTTCTGCTTAATTTATTCATATCATTTTAGTTTCTGACTTTTGTACTCCTTATATCAGATTCTTTAGAAATATACAACACATCTTGTATCATTGTACATTGTGTCATTGCTAATTCCTCTTTTTCCATGAAAAATCATTTCAACATTTCTTGCTCTTATTCCCTCCCATTTACCTGTTAAGACTCAACCAAGGTTTTGTCTTCTGGAAGCCTCCAGGTTTCCCAAATTGACTGAGTGTTGGGCCTGTGGACCTGTACAGCACCTGTGCATTTTCTTTATGACACTCAGCACATATGTGGATTCCAATTTTTCAGAAATGGACAAATCCTTTTAGTTTAGGAATCATGTGCTTATGTATCTTTTGTATTATCAAAATGTTCATATCTACGAGGCTGTTAATTGCTTCCTTCTTAAGGGAATAAGCAAATCTTCAAACTGCAAAGGCCCATTGAATGAAGGGAAATTCAACACAAAAGCACATTGTAATGAGTGAAATTGAAGAGTTTTAAATGCAAAATAAGAACTCTAAGCCATCAGACAGAAAGTTTGGATCACTTACATAGGGTTAAGAATAATATCGAAACTGATTTTCAAGCAAAACAGTTGGCAACAAGAGAAATCATTTTTAAATAATACTGGCCCAATAACCCACATCTATTGCAAAACCAGTATGTTGTAAAAAAAGGAAATGTTTGGTGTCTGTGACAATACAATGTGATTGTGAAATATAATCAGATGTGAGATGTCAGAAGCCACTGTACAATCCTTGTTCATTTCACTTAAATGAGAAGATTCATTTATTTTGTTGTTGATGCATTACTGATTTTGACTGTGGCATAGTGATCCTGATTCCAATGGAACAACATCTAGATTCCAAACTTCAAAATATATCTAGTCCTCCATGTATAAAAGAGATACTCTCACCTCTTTTGTGTTTCTTGTGTGAAAAAAAAATTTGGAATGAAAATTTTGAAATACATAAAAATGATATTTAAGCAGGAAAGTATAAAACTCTACTCTCTGATACTAAAAGACTCAGTAGTTTTGAAAGGGAAAGACATACACAGGAATATTAATTGGAAGTAATATTCAACAAGAGAATAGTAAGCAACACTGTGAATCCCGCTGGTGAAAATTAAGTCAAATGAAAACAAACTTGACTAGGGGTGCTTATGTCTTCAAATGGGTTGTGATGAAAGAAAATAAGAACAGGAAATATCAATATGGTAGAGAGTGGAAAGAAGTAGACAGGTGTTGCACTGATATATTTGTCTTAAAGCATGAATGCAGGTACAAGTTTAAAAAAGACAAGGATGAAAATACGGAATTGTGATAACTTTGAAGGAAGACTGAAAATCAAGGCAATGTATGTAATTATAGCATATAACTAAAGGATCTAGTCAAGTATATGATAAATGATCAAATTTGGTTTAAGACATCTACCCATATGTCATTAACAAAACTTTATCTAAATGGAGAGAAATAAAAAACAAATTGCTAAGCAAAAAGTAACTAAGGGGAAGCCAGTTATATATATTAATATAGATTTAAAGCTGAAATGTATTAAGATAAGCTTAAAAAGTGTTATCAGGTACCACATCATGACAAAAAGTTCAATTCCTAAGAAGTTACATCAGTCGTATTTGTGGATTTCCCTTGGTTATCCTGTGAATTTCTAGGAGAAACACAGGTAAAAACATGAATATTCGCTATACAACTACCAATAGACTTACCTTCTTTGCTCTCAGCAAGAGACCTGGATCTTGAGATTTTTAGCAGTGCAGGAAGTAATGGTTGTTAGGCTTTAAAGGAAGGTAAATCAGTAAAAGTCTGAGAAACGCAGGGCAAGATGTTGTAATCTTCTGAAATGCTAAGAAAATAAAGTATTTCTGAATGTAACAAAGAGCAATGATACTGCTCACAGTCATCCAATAATTCCAGGAGTGCTATGTGGCTCATACTGCAGAAGCCCAGGGATAGAGTGCAGCTCCTCCCATCCTTGCTCTTAACTTTCAATTTCCTCCACCAGAGGAACTCCAGGTTCCTTCCTGTAATATCTCAGTGAGTATTCAGTTATACTTAATTTTTTTCAAACAAATGTCAACAGATGAAAGTAGTGCCAATATTAGAATTCTCACATTCAACAGCGTGACACACAGGTCTTTAGGAACCTATATGAAACTTGAGATCATGAAACTCAAATAGTAAAAAGAGGAGGCACTTCCCAGCTTCTTCTCCCTTCCTTCTGGCTTCCAGATTGGAAGGAACAGGTGGATTTTTTTGCTAACATTACCAAACTGCATTTACTGGATAAGGGAGAGTCTTCTAGGAAATCCCTACATTTTAAGTATTACATGGTTCATTCATGCTATTCATGCTAGTGCACTATCATGGGGCTTGCCAAAGCATAATGTCATTATAAATAATTAGTTCTGCCCAGTATATACAAACAGCTGTGGCTCTAGCTCTCCTCTTCAGTATTAGTAGAATGAATCATTTCAATGATTAAGTTCATGATTACTCAGTCTCCTGTGTCAATATTAGAGAAGCTCAACATAGCACAATAGCTTTAAAAATCTGGAAGAGTACTATCTTATGCCTGGCTAAGTGACCTTATGTGACGTCTATTCTGCATTTTTTTCTGTGGGCAGTAGATACTTTCTAGAGCAGGGCTACTCTCATATGTCAACAAACAGAACAAACTGGTGAGTAGTGCAGTGGTAGCCCATCAACTGATCTGCAAGCAGCACAATGCATGCCTGGAAGTAGGGTCCCCAAGAACAGGGAGTTCAGAGAAAGAAACTGAGGCCATCTACCTATCAGAGGAAACTGACTAACATAGTTGAAGATAGTCCTATATTGTGGCAGACTAAATTCTGGATTAGAAACTACGTAAAAGGACAACAAAGAAAAATCTAGGAGGACATGGAGTGATGGTCTCTTGCACTGATGGGCATTTATGACTTTCTGTTGGTTGGGGAAAGAGGCTGGATTTAGGTTGCAGTTTATGTGGAAATATTGAACTGTTCTTAAGGTAATGGACTGAGAGATATGTTAGGGTGGTCAGATGGAAGTCGGAGTTCCAATCCAGAGTTCAGAGAATAGAGGGTGTATGGCAGTGGAGACCATGATCACAGACATTTTAATTGCCCTTAATCACTTCATGTGATTAAATAATAGTTGTACTATGTTAAAATTTTAGCTTTCAGTTAGAATTCCAACATAGAACACACGCATTATGCTTACCTCCATAAACAATTAAGAACAATGCTCCATAATCCATTTTGTGCAGATTTTAGTAGGCGATGTAAAAGAATGCCTAAAAATGTACATTTTTCCTGAATTTTAAGGCATGCCTAAACAATTAGTGATCTGTCTTGTTACACAGAAAGTTCAGATCAAAGCAAGAGGTAGACCACTTCAGATTGGTGGATAGTCAAATATTTATTCTGGGGAAATTTTTGCACAGGTCATCTTGAGTAGCAATGATGGGATGGAGATCACAGGGCTTACAGTGCATGTCTGTCTACTCTTGGACACTATGAGAATGAAGAGAAAGACACTTCATTCTTTTCATCTGCATAGCATGACAGAAGAGTGAATGCATTTTCCAATTGATTTCAGTCATGGTTATCTGACTCTCACTGTTATAGACAATGCGGACTTTGCTACTTAGTCTGTTTTGTGTTTCTATAGAAGAGTATCAAAAACTGGGAAATTTATAAAGGACAGAAATTTATTTGTCAAACTTCAAGAGGCTGTTAAGTCTGAGAGTGAGGTGTTGACATTTGGTGAGAACTTCTTTCTCTATCCTCACACGGAGAGAGCAAAAAGGAGAAAATTCATTCCCATGTGTCATTCTTATAGGGTCGTTGTGTCATTAATGAGGGTGAAGGTCTCATGACCTAAATATTCCCCATTAGGCCCCACCTCACTACATCACTGCTCTAGGGATTAAAGTCTAATACGACCTTTGGAGAGGAGTTCATTCCACCATATCATGTAATTCCCTTTGTCTTTAACTCTGTTATTTACATTATATATTTGCTTCTTTCATCTACTATAGATAATTCCCCAGGAAGTCTTTATTGAGGATCCTTACCAGATTCATAATCCCATTTTATTCAAGACTCCCACATTTTGCTCTTAATATTTTCCTTTATATTTCTGCACCCTAGAATGAATGATGAATTTCTTGCTCTTACAAACACGTGAACTCACTCTAAACACCTTGTTTTGAGGTTTTGTCAAATTACTGGAGTCTATAACTTATATACTCAGCAAAAAGAGAGAAAGTTGTTGAAATTTATATTTCCTAATAGCTTTACCTGATTTTGTATGTTGGCACATTGAGAAGAAAATATGAGTGAAAGTGTTGGACAAGTGGTATTTGAATTATATTTTCTTTTAAGTTTTACATTAGGAACTTGACAATCTTTGGTCCAAAAGGAAAGACTCATACCCACTCAAATAGAAGTTCCTGTATTCTCGGGTGTTCGACATGTCTGGTCACGAATTTCAGAAAAGAAAAAAAGAATTCAAGAATTATGTATATATAAGAGGGTCTAAAGTGAGTGAAGCATACGATACTAATTTGGTCTTTCTCTATGGCCAATGGCAGGTGACTAACTTTTCCATATGGCATTAAACCTGGGATGGATGAATCAGGTTAAATTTCTTTAAAAAGGAGCATAAACTTGGTGTATAATACTTATATTTGTATATTGTTAGGTGTATTTCTATTATTGAATTATTTGTTTCAACCTTATGAGTTTGTTGTATTATATACCATGTCCTCAATAGTAATACAAAATATCAAAAAAAAGAATTTAAATTTGAATATGCATTGAGTATAACAGACATCAACATTTTCAACATCAACCGTTTGTTTTAAAAATCTAAAAAATAAGAACAGCGGTAATTTCCTATATAAACTCCAATAAATATGCAAGTACTGGTCTACAGGAAAAGAATCCTTATTTAGTTAGTGTGCAGCACTCTTTCCACATGAAAACATGTTCCAAACTCAAGTATTGCTGACAGTGATAGCATATGTATTTTCCTCTCCTATGATTTTGTAGGACACACTTGATATCTGAGTGGTCTTGCTGTTTTGTTAGGAAGTTCTTGTTCTATCATACAATGCATACTTAACCAGAAAATAAAATGCTGATAGAATGAAATGTTAAATTATAAAATGTGTTTTGTTTCTAGTAAACATCCACATTTTCTACATAAACTATTTGCTTACAAAATCTAAAAAAGAACAGCAGTAATAAACTCTTCTATGAACTACAATTAAAATACAAATACAACTCTATGACAAAAAATCTTTACTTAAATTATGGCACTTCAGTTAGTCTTCACACGTGAAAACAGCACATTCCATACACCCGTATATTTCAGAATGATATCTCATGTGTAATAGTTCCCTGTCTTTTTCTTGTAGGATACATTGGACATCACACTGGGCTTGATTTTTTGGTGGAAGGCTCTGAAGATGTTTCACCGGTCATTTCCCTGCTCTGTTTCTGAATTTTCTGCAGAGTTCTTTTGGCATGTATGGACTGTTCTTCCTCTGTTGTAATCAATCTTTTATCAATTCCACTCCTAATTCTGTACTAAAAGTTCTCTATATTTTGCTCTCATTATGTTCTTTGTTACAATGACACTGTTTATGCCTGGTATATTTAAGATCAAATGAAACAACCATTGACCAAAGCTTTGTGTTTTGGAAGACATCATACTCACGGCATAACTCAAAAAAAACCAGCAATTCAACTTTCAGTTTGTTGTAAAATATGTCCATCTATGACTTCATTTGTGTTGAAGATTTACTATCAATTATTTTTATAATTTTTTTCTTTTAAGACCATGTCTACCTATGTAGCCCAGGCTAGCCTTGAACTCACTATCTAGGAAAGGTTGATTTAGAACTCACAGGATCGTTCTGCCTCAGCCTCCCAAGTACTGGGATAACTGATTTGCATCATCATGCCTGGCATGATTTGAATTTTAAAAGCTGAATAAACCTTGATTTTTCTAAAAATTATTCTACAAATGGCTCACTGACTTGACTAAAGAGTTTTCTTCTATTTTTTGTCTATGGTATTTCTATTCCATTTTAAGTGTATACAATGAGAACATTTACTCCATGGCTGCTGTAATAACTGGCCCTCAAGAGTCAAATGAAATGGAGCAATGGAACTCAGTAAATAGTAAAAACCAATGAATGACATTTTAGAAAGGAAAATCTAGATAGTTGATTCATCAAATATTTACTTAATAAATGCTTATTGAGTATCTACTGTGTTCCACTCACTATATTAAAGAGTCATGAACAAAATCGTTATTTCTGAGGACCTTCTATTTCATGAGAGACCAGTGATTTCCCATGATAATTGTAATGAGTTTGTATTGTAAATACATATTATTAAAAAACAAGAAACAATAACAAAACCATGGACACTACAATGCCAAGTAGATTTGTGCTATGAAAAAATGCTAACAATGTAAGGTACTGGAGAAATGAAATCCTGTGCTTATTTGAAGCCTGCGCTTAGGGAAGTCTGAGCTTAGCAAGAGACAGTCGAGCAGAGACTGCAGTAGGGTAAGGTAGCAACTGTACAGATATTCTGGGTTAAGAGACATCAATTGTTTTCAAAGAAAATAATTAATAATACCAAGTTATAATAGGGTTAAATATTTGGAGCTTGATAGCTTCCCAAGTAGAGCCAACCATTTGTTTTGTTTTGTTTTGTCTTTAGAAGATTATTTCACACTCTGAACAACAGAAAGTAGCTGCAAAAACAGAGCAAGATGGACTGAGAAGATTGATTCAGTCCTTCTTACTGCCTTTCATTAGCTGTGTGGCTTTCAGTAAGTCATTCCACTTAATTTAAAATGTAGTAATCATGAGAACAGAGCACACTGTATTAGCTGTGTCAGACATAACAGGCACACCATTTCCAACCAGGAGATAGTAATTATTGTCCCCATAGATGGTTCCTCTCTTTTCTGTTTTCCAGACTTCACGTAAAAGCACTTTATAAATTGTAAAATACTCTGCACTGATAGGATTTCATGTGTAGTAGAGTGACATGTTTCTCAAACTAATGTGTGTGCTCTTGAGGTCATGAAGTCACCAAATAGATCTGAGGTATACTCCTCTTTGCATATTTAAAAACTTTAAAAGTAAATAAATATAACAGAGTAAAAAGTAGACTTAAAATTCATTTGATAATAGCATAATTATAGCAAAATACCTAAGTTCATTTTCTCATATATTATGACAGTGATATACTTGCTAATAATTACTCTTGGAGACATTTTAAAATTTTATTTTAAAGACATTAAAAGAAAAAAGGATAATAAATTCAAAACAATGCAATAAAAATGATATAAGATTTCAAAACAGGATGGTATTTATAATCATCCTTATATTGCAAAGATATCTTAAAAATTGTTGCTGAGATTACAAGATATAGGCATGCAAAACAGATCAAACAATATAAACAGTTTCTTTCCTCAAACTGCTAGGATTAGTGGTACATTTCTCTAAAGTGTCATATATAAATATGTATGTATTTATATATATATAGATATATATATATATATATGCATATATACATATTTCCCCCCTTCCTTCCTTCCTATTTATCTCCATCCCAGTGTTTTCCCTTTTGAACAGTTTGTTTCCTTTCATAATATCTATTGAATCTTTTGGGTCTTATTTATTGTTTTAGTTTCTTACATGGGGGTGACAATACAGTGTTAACATATGAGACTGATTTCTTTCTTTTTATTTCTTTTTTGAGTATGATTTCTTCTTGCATCCATTTACCTATGAAAGCCTGGAATTTATCTTTCTTTATAGCTGAGTAGTAATTCATTGTGTAAAAATACCTCATTTTTTTACCCATTCCTCAGTTGATGGGTAGTTGGGTTGTTTTCAAGATTTAGTTATTACAAATTGTGCCGCTACAAACATAGGTGCTCATATATATCTATGGTATGATGTTTTTACTTCTATTGGGAAAATACCCAGAAGGGGAATAGCTGAGTAGAATGGGACCTCTCCTAGTTTTTTGAGGAATCTCCACACTGATTTCCATAGTGGCTGCACCAGTTTACACTCCCACCAACAATGCAGAATTGTTCCTTTTCTCCACAGCTCCTCTCGCATTTGTTACTCGACGATTTCTTGGCGATCAATATTTTTTTTGGAGCGAGGTGGAATTTCAGTGTTGTTTTAATTTGCATTTCTTGAATAACCAATGACATTGAACTTCTCAGATGCCCACTTTTGCATTGGGTCTTTGAAACTTGGAGGCTTGAATTTTTTAATTCTTTATATTTTCTAGATAGAAGTACCATATTTGAGAGACAGCTGACTCAGATTTTTTCACAATTCATGGGTTTTCTTTACACTCCATTCGTGATTTGTTTCAACATGAAAAACATTTTAATAAGATGAAATCCCACTTGTGAATTCTTTTAAGTATTTCCCATGCAGTTTGGTTTTTGTTCATGAACCCTGCCTAACTATGTCTTAAAGATTTATACCTCAAATTAATATTTCTGCTTTAATATTTAGATGTTTGATCCATTTTAACTTTAATTTAGTGCATGGTGGCAGACATGGGTGTAGTTTTAATCTTTGGCATATGGAAAGCCAGTTTTCCAGCACCATATATTAAAGAGACTCTCTTCCAGTCAAAATGTTTGGCCCCTTTGTCAAAGCTAAGGTGGTTGAGTGTGTTTGTAGTTGTGTCTGCATCTTCTTTTCTGTTTCACTGATCCCTGAGTCTGTTTTCTTTGCAAACACCACACTGATATTATACACTAGCTTTGTATTATAATTTCAAGTTAGCGAGTGATGTCTCCTGCCTTGCCTTTGTTGCCAAGGATAGTCCTTGGTATTCTAGGCCTCTTCTGGTTCCAGATGAGTTTTTGGAACCTTTTTTTTTTCTAGATATTTAAGACATGCTAATGGTGTTTTAATTGGGATTACATAAAATCTGCATAACAATTTTGGGGCTATGACCATTTTCAAATATTTGTTCTTCATACCCATAGGTTCCTATTGTATGAACTATTGTTTTGCATCCTGTGATTTTCTGTTTGTGAATTTTGTTTTAGTTAGATGTGTTTCTTGTGTACTGCTTACTCTTGGATTTTGTTATTTGATCTACTAGGCCAGTCTGTTTCTTTTGGTTGGTGAATTGAGGTCATTTTCATTAAAGGTTGCAACTGATATATATTGGCTTATCTCTGTCATGTTATCTTTCTGCTGTTAGTTCCCTCCCCCCCACCCCATTTAATTCTTTGCCTTGCTTGGTGGTTTCATTCTCTTTCTTTTCTTATAATTGTGGTCATTTTTTTCTCTTTCTAGAATATCTTTCAGTACTCTTTGTAGGGTTGGTTGGTTGGTCATGATATTCTTCAGGTATTCTTTGTCATGGAATTATCTTATTTTTCCATTCCTTTTTTTTCTCTATTGATTTTGAAAGATAGCATTAGAGGGTACATCATTCTGAGTTGGAAGGTGCTTTCTTTCAGTACTGGAAATAATTCACTCCATGATCTTGATGTGATGGTTTGTGTTGAGAAGTCTGCCATGATTCTGATAGGCTTTCCTTTTGAAGCAGTTTGTTTATTTTCTAAAATGGTTTTTAATATTCTGCTATTATGCTGAAAATCTTGGATCTTGATAATTATATGTCTAAGTATAGATTTATTTTGGTAATGGCTAATTGGAGTTCTATATGCCTCATTTATTTGTGTGTCAGTTTCTTCTCCCATCCTTGGGAAATTTTCTGCTATCACTTTTACAAGTAGTCTTTTTATGTTATATGTGTTGACTACTTTTTCACTGACATCTAACAAAGTTATTTTATTTTCCTTTCCATTATCTTGCAGCTGTTGAATTGTTATTTCCTGATTCTTTGTTATTTTTAAGGGGTCCATCCTTTTGTGTTCACTAACTGCAACCCTGTCTACAAAACATGAGAGTTTATTTCAGTTTCATTTGGGCAGTTTTACCAGCTTTTGATGGAACTTTTCATTTCCTGTATGTCTCTTTGAATCTGTTTCATGCATTCCAATTCTTTCCTATATTGTTAATTCAAGGTTTTCATCCTATGGTCTTCTATGTTTTTTAAGTCTATGTATTCTTTGGATATGCTCACCAACACTTTCATCACATTTATCATTTCTTTTTTTTACCTGAGAGATTATTTCTAATCTGATTTCCTTTACAGCCTTATGGGAGTTGTTTCTTTAGTTCTGTTGCTATTATTTCAGAAATTTTAGGTGTGTGATTTCCAATCTTTTCCATATCTAGATCTCCTGGACTTGTTCTAGATGGGCTGAAGGTTTAAAATTGCATTTTCTTCCTTCATTTTGGCATTTTCCAGTGTTTCTCCAGGTCAGCTGGATGCCAAATCCTGGTTGCTTCCTGCTTTGATGGCTTGTCCCACAACGGGCCTCCCTGAGGGTTACCTATGGCGGTGAGTCTTTTGGTGTGGATTCCTGGTCCCCATGATCATGAACTGGGTTTCTTGGTTGTGGTTGGGCCTCTAGGCATGCCTTCCTGGTCTCTGTAGGCCTCACCAAGGGTCCCTGATTGGCTGAAGTTCTCTGGTTGTTGCCTACTCATCCCTGTGGGCCTCTGTGAGGGTTCCTGGGTGTGGGTGAGTCTCTAGCCCCAGCTTTCTACTTCTGGCAGGCATCAATGAATGTCCGTGGATCGTTGGGGTTCTAGTCTTGGGTTTAGTCTTGGAAATTTTTGCACAGTTCACAGATTACTCTAAAAGAGGCTGTCTGTTATTAAGTCTTTAATACAAACCTTGCATATATTCATATCTACTCTTTTGAGAATCTTTCATCAAAGTTTTACAATGGTCTTCATAGACAACTTTTGCTTGATATTCATAAAGATATTATGCTATATTTAACCCTGTGATGTTTGCATTGGTGTGCTTTTGAGATTAAGAAGTATAATTTTTTGCATACTGACATATCTAGAAATATTGATACATTAATTATGATATTTTGTATATGAGTGTGAGCATTGTATTTAGAATAGAATGCATATAGAGGCCTAAAAATAGAGAATTGCAATATTGCCACCTAATAAAGAATGCTGAAACTGACTTCCTTTTATAAAAGCAACATTAATTTTCAAAAAGTTCCACTACAACATGTGGGAGAAAAGGCAATCATTTTATTATATTTTGCAAGAAAATTTATATTCATATGAAAACTTCCATAAAACTGTTAAATTCTAATAAAATGATGACACAAAATAACACATAAACCTAAAGATAAACCATAAACTGTTACATTTCTAGAAAAAAATATAGGGTAAAACGTTCTAATGTTGAAAAAGTCCCCTTAAAGTTTTATTATCTTGAATATTTTTAGATTGAAATGTTGTAAAGAAGCTTCTAAAGTTTTACTGTATTAAATATGTGTGTGATAAAATCAGTTCCAAGCATATATTCTTTAGGTCTAATTATCCCAGCACTCCATCCAATGAGTGCTACATTTTCACCATGTTGGAGAGAGTTTCTGAAGTTCACAATTTGAAAGACAGGATTGTGCTCGCCTTAAAGCAAGTGTCAAACCATGGATTCATCAAGTTTTTCAACAATAAAAACACCCATTCTGATAACATTAGATAATTCCAAGTACATTTTTTCCCTGTGTAAGCAAGGGTAAGGAACATATGTAAATGAATTTATTTTGACTATTAACTATGTACAATTTAGCTAATGGAAACTCATTTTGAAGAGTCTAACTTGAATATCAATTCCATGGTTCTTAGCACTCACATTATTCATTCATAAGAGTTATGGATGAGTTTTGAGATTCCTGCCTCAGGTCTTGTTTGATGGATGTGGCAGCGGATGGTACTTCTGGTTTGAATCAATTTGGGCAGAATCAGAGGCTGAATTGAGACCAGAAAAGATTTTTGTGGTTGCCTGTGGGGCAGTCAGAAGGACTAGGACTGAAGGTATGCTACACAGAGATGTACAGTCTAAAATTTACGTCCTGGAGTCCAAAGCAGCGTGACATCACTTCTCAATCACTCTAGATAGGATGGCCAGATATCTCCACTGAAGATATCCATGGACATAGACTTCACTTTCAACCCAGAGAAGGTTTGTGTGGAGCACCATGGCTGGGTGAGGTCAGCTGCTCAATTACCCAGGTTTAACGAGACTAGATGTGCCTTTTCAGAGATATTTGAGGAAGTGGGGTTGTTTTGGAGTGGCAGAAAGACTTATGCAGATCTCTGAACTTGGGTGGTAATAGGCAGGTCAAGATGCTCCCCTCCACAGATGTGCATGCTGTGTGCTTATCTGCCAGTCTGGGTAAGCCTTCGGCAGAGCACACGGCTGGGTGGGAAGGCAGCTAGAGATTCAAAGGCAGGTGACCTTTTGATTATGCTTCCTGTAAAACAATGGTGTTGAGAGGTCTTTCAAGTTGCAAGCCTCCATTAGTCAGTAGATAAAAACATCATGATCCTTA
>RJWM01042337.1:0-14428 GCA_004363535.1 Dasyprocta punctata | reverse complement strand
ACTATGGTGATTTATATGGTGAATTATTACTATCAAATTGTTTCACTCTTATTATTTTTTCTTAGATATTTTGTTGGAAAGTCAAACAATACTATTTCAGGGTTCCTACCTAGAATTGATTTTTTTCTCCTTAAGATTCAACTCAAGACATGTATGAAAAAAACCTTGGAACCCCCCGAAACTAAGGCTAACCAAAAAGAATTTGCCAAATATGAATTAAGAAAGCCAAGTAAAATCTGCAAAGATATTCATTGAGTGAGAGGCTGAGAGAATTGGATTGAAGTGTAGTTTCAGAGGAAAAAGAATCAACTCTGTCTTAGTTACTTTCTTGTTGCTAAGACATATTACCTGACACCCACAACTTAAAGGAAAAGACGTGTATTTTGGCTCACACTTCATAGAGATTTCAGTCTATAGTCGGCTGGCTCCAGGGCAGTGTGGCATGGCACAGGGGCATGGCAGAGGAGAAACAGTTCATGGAATGGCAGTAGGAAGCAGAGAAAGACCAAGGGATGAAGGAGATAGACCCTTCCTAGCCATGCCCCCAGTGACCCACCTCCTCCTAACATTACATTAGTGAACTAATCCACTGATGAGTATCATGCCCCCATGATCCAATCCCTCCCCAAAACCCCACTTATGAGTGCATGAGGCTTTGGGGGGAGACATCTAGATATAAACCATTATAAATTTCCAATAAAGGTAGTATCACTTATTTAAGATCTCAGGAAGTATAACTCAGGAAACAAGGGAATAAATAAGATTGAACATACTAGTTATAATTGTGAATGATAAAAATCCCCCATCCTACATACAGAATTTTTTTTTTGTAATTGTGAGAGAGGTTGCTAGGTTTCTCAGGCTGGGTTCAAACTTGTGATCCTCCTGCTTTAACCAAGCAGGCTGAAGGAAAGAAGGAGTTATCAAATATGAATTAGGAAGCCAAATAAAGTCATACAAAATCTGCAAAGTGAGCCTGGCATAGTAGCACATGCTTGTAATCTCAAGCATTCAGGAGGCTGAAGCAGAAAGATGACAAATTCAAGGCCAGCCTAAATTAGCTAACGAGACCCCCTCCCAGAAAATCAAAAAACAAAACAAAACAAGAAACCTGTATAATGAACTGTATTCTCAGAAGTGTAAGATATCCTAGGTTTATATTGCTTTACTTTGAAATATGGAGTTGTTTATACATTCATATATTTCTTATTTTGAGAGAATACCACAGTGATGACATAATTTTCCAGTGATACACCAAAATGCCCATTTTATATCTTTCTAAGGTTCTAAAAGTTTCTAGTTTTCTGCCATAGGGGTGTCATTACTAGAAAAGTAGCCCAGGAGCTGAGAATTGGTTTTGGTTTAATCTTCACTATCAAGTAGTATTTATATACTACCTATCTCTTTCGCATACTTCCCACAAAACGGGAAACTCAAAGAGTTCCTTCTCTACAAGAAGGAAAGCATTTCAAGCTGTAAAATGATTTTCTATTATAAATGGAAAATATCTGTGTCAACTATTATAAATCTTACAAGATCTATTAAGACCTAGGAGTTCTGCTATTTTGAATAACTATTTCTTCAGTCAGTTAAAAAAAAATAAAAATTTGTTTTCTCTAGTTAGCTATTCACAGCTTGTTAATTCTTAGGTCTTATACGAGATCATTCTTAGCTGCGGAGTAATAACCTCTGGAGGAAAGGATTGGGGAAAACCCTGGAAGGGATGTATTCCCTGGATTAGTACACCTGACCTGCTCTCCTTTGCTTGCCAGGTGGAGGAGGAGCTGCAAGAGCAAGACTTCCTGGACCGCTGCTTTCAGGAGATGCTGGATGAGGAAGACCAAGACTGGTTTATTCCAGCAAGAGACCTGCCTCAGGCCATGGGACAGTTGCAGCAACAGTTAAATGGACTGTCAGTCAGCGATGGCCATGATTCTGAAGATATTTTGGTAAGCACCATGAATAATCCTACATGTGATATAGTAAAAAGAATGTAGGATTTGGGGTCACAGATTCTCTCTCTGGTCTTGCAGTCTTCAGCAAGTTTCTCTGGAGCCATGTTAGCTGCTATTTCTTCACTGCTCAGACAGGCATTGATGAGAGGATGCAGTGAAGATGTGCTGCTCCTCACAGAGCGCTGTGAAAGGAATAGGGTTGCCAGTGTCACCAACTTTAGCTTTCTCCCAGTAAGCTTTTCCAAGAACTGGAATGAAGGACAAAATTTTGAAAACTGAAAAAGTTTGGTTTCGAATGATCATCTGCTGCTGTCCTTCTCTTACTGTCCTCCAAATCTGTATTTAAAATACTCTACTTCTGAATGATTCTTTTGTAAAATTAAGTTTATTTTGGAAGGAACATACTCCCCTGCGGGGCCATTTCTGCTCATAATTAGATCAGATAAATGAATTCCCTGCTTCCATGGTTATGTGGTATAGAATTCTGTGAGCAATGTAGTTCTCACAACAAATTGTGTTCAGAATGATTGCGACCTGTAGTTTTCCCAGGTTTGAGGTATTTATAAGAAAGTAGATAACTAAAGAAAGTGCAGAAAGATGAAGAAAAACAGAGATTGTGGTGGCTTGACTGACTGGTTTTATGTAATACCCTGATTTTCACCAGATTAATGTACTCAATGAACTGGAAATTTCTTTTTGGAGTTGAATTTAGAGACTTCTGGTGAAATTTTGGAAAATTTCATGAAAAGAAGGGAATCTAAAGGAAGAAGCAGAAAATGAGTTTGTTCAGGGCTGAGTATATTAGTTGCTGTTGAGAGCAGTCCAGTCCAAGTTACAAAAAAGTTTCTTTTTTCCTTCAGAGCAAAAGTAACCTGAACCCAGATGCCAAGGAGTTTATCCCAGGAGTGAAGTACTGATTCAAGAGAAAGCTTCGAGGAGGACTTACCTGTTCCCACATCTGGGGATAGTAATGCACAAAGGGCAGAGCTGAAGAGGGGGTGGGGCGGGCAAGGGGTGCACAGCTGGGTTGGGGAATAGTGGTTTAGATGGATACTGTGACTCTGAGTAGCTAATGTGCTCAGTCTTACTATAAGCATTTGAGTATTTATTCCTCTTTTGTTCTACTGACTTTCATTTGGAGCACTTTCCTGTTTTGTTTCTAATTAGCTCTTTTGAGTTAAGGAAATTGCAATTTATTTCTTCTATTAAGAATGTCCTGCTGTCTGTGTTTAAACAAAATAAGCTGACCAGCAAAGCAGGTATTTAAGAAATACCCTTCTCATCTATTATATACATACCAGGAGCAAGGAACACCAGAAATCTACTTGTGGAGTCTAATAAGCTAGATAGGAAGAGCAGCAAGCTGAAGAAACAGAATACACAAACCAGAATAGGAAGCCCAGCTGCCATGACCCTTGGGGTTTCCACAATGCACTGGGATTCTCAGTGACCTGCTGAGCCCGTCTTCCTGCTCTGAACCCCATTCCAGAAAATGGAATTACAGTTCTTAGTTTATGGTAACTCTCTGATGGTTGGTGAAAGTTGTAAATCAGAGGACTGTCATAGTGATTGTCACTTCAGTCATTTAGTAACTGTTGTCCTTTTCTTAAGCCTCTGTTTACAGCTACCATTAGACCATTACCAGATGAAAGAGAATTTAAGGTTGATTTGCCATCTCAATGCTCATGGTATCTATTCCCCTTGATTCTTTGCCACCCCAGGCAAGATGTTACCAAAAGTATAGGAGAGGCTTCTGGCCATCAGCTTAGGATGGAGAAATCATCCTAATCCTGTTTGATGCAGCTTACATTTATTAGGACAACTTTTATTATTACTATTTTGCAACCCCATCAACACTTGGTTCTCCTGGTATCTTAATTTTCTCAGAAAGGTTTATGTACTTTTTCTAGGAAATATGTTTTTCAGGACACTAGCAAGAAGTGCATTACACAATGTGTATGTTTCTCTTCACCTTACAGGATTATGCAAAAGAACTCAGAAATGACTTAGAAGTCCTTCTTAGCCCACATGACTGAACCTCATCCTCTGATAGAGATAAAGCTATTGTCTAATGTTACTATTCCTGCACATCGCTTTTTGAGTTTCCTAGGTTGACCTCTCTGGGTATGCTCCTATTGTCTTCCATAACTACAACTCACTGAGGTTTTTTGTTGATACTCCCAAGGAGCTAACCTGAGCACCAGGAGTTGCCTTTGTGTACAGAGATGTAGATGGCAGTGTCATGTATGAAAGAGAATGTGTCCAGGTCTGGTCATTCTCTTAAGACAAAGACTTGCAGAGGCCTAAGAAGGTAGCGGCCTTTGTAAGACTGCTGCTGGTGTGTATAATAGGCTTATAAGGGAAAAATCATGTAATTTGAAATAAAGTTGGTATAAATTCAGGATGTAGATGTAAGAAAGAGGTTGGAAGGAAAGAACTAGAGTCTGGAAAGCAAAAGAAATTCTTGTTCTTATGAACCCCTTTGTTGACTTGTTTTTTGCAGTACCAGGGATTGAATCCAGGGCCTTGCACATGCTAGGAAATATACTTTGCCCCTAGGATACACCCCAGCCCCTTGTTGACTTTTTTGAACAGGTACAGACTAATGCCAATTCAAGATAGAAACCTACATCTTTTCTCATTCAGTTTATAAGGTGGCATCATTAGGTCGTGTGACATAGGGTTTCTTAGGGAACTTGCATTGCCAGACCTGTGTATTAGTTAATTCCCAAAGCCTCTGCCTTGAGAGAATGCAACTGTTAGTTATTTTTCGGAGAGGACCTTGAATAAAGAAACATCTTTATTCTGTTACCTCTGGTAAGGAAAGGGCATGTAAAGTACATAAACAGGAAATCTCTCTCCTGGGCTTCTGTTCCTGCCCCAGTCTCAATTAGCCAGTCCCAACTTAGGATGCTGAAAGCTGTTGAAAGTGCATTAGGGTTGCAGGAAGAGCCTTTTCCAAGACCCTGGGTGTCTGCATCACAAAGAATATAACAGTGAACTCTGGTTTGGCAACCCACCTGGAAAGCCCTACAGGGACCCAGTGTGGCCATATGCCCACCCTGAAAGTTTGCTCTTCTGATCCAGGAGAAGCTGATCTTCTCAGTGGTCTAAGAGGACTCATCTTGCCCTCTGCTGTGCTGACCCATTTTGGATGTCAGTCTTCAGCATGATTTCACAAAGTATATGTGCTCAAGACTAAGACCACTCTGCCAGATGACCTGGAACCTGAGGGCTAGAGTCTCCTGTCCTACTTAGACACGCAGTGTGCTGACTCCAGGATCAGTGAGCAGCTGGCAAGGTAACCCCTTTTTTAATGAATGGGAGGAATGCCTTCAGTGCTTCCTCCTATGGCCCAGTTCTTTTGCATCTAATTTATTTGTGAGGTAGGGGCACAATTGTCCTCCAGGCCTCAGGCTCACCTCTAAAGAGTTTGCTAACTTCTTAACAAGAGTCATGTGGCTCTTACAGGCATTTCACCAAGCAAGGGCTAGGCTTCTCAATCTTAGATTTTTCTTCATGCTAGAGGTTCTGGGTGCAAGCCAGGTTGGACGTTTTTGCCCTTTAATGATGAGACTTGTATTTGTAAGTGATAATTTTGATGTTGAATTTAAGCCACTACTTTTATTTTGTTTTGGCAACTAGAAGTTTGAGAATTTATATAGAAATGGAACATGGATTTTTAACAGTTGCCAATCTGGCTGGTTCCAGTGTTAGTTTATTAGTGATTAATTTCTGATTATTGTGATTATTTATTTGATTTGAAAACTCTAAGATGGAAATTCTTTTTCGTCAAGGAAAAAATTCACAAGAATGTCTTTTCAGTTTCTCCAGACCTTCGAACTGCAAGAGAAAGTTGGAAGATATAACCTAGCCCTGGGCATATGCTCTGGGTCTTGGGCCAGTTTCTGTCAACAGTAAGTTGACTTTGGGGTATTATGTAAGGGTAGGTCAGAAAAGATCATAAAGAAGAGGCTATATCTTTGTAAAACTTTAGTTTCCAAAGTCACAGTCAAGATATCTTTAATCAAGGTTGTAAGACTAACTATGACTTAAAAGTAAATGTTTTAGTGCAATTTTAAGCACTTTTCCCAAATCATTTATTGCTATAGTGTAAAAGTTTTGTTTTGATTTTAGAGAGACTAGGGATGTCAGATGAATATAATGGCAATTAACATGTTAGCGTGGAAAGTTGTGGGAAGATGCAGCCAAAGGAAAGAATCAGAATGAGTCTTCTTGCATTAGGACTGCTGCAAACCCTAGGTCAGTGATGGCGAACCTTTTAGAGCTTTCAGTGATAACAAACAACCTGCCAAGAAACGTTTGCTGTAAGTTTGCCACCACTACCCTAGGTAGACTTGTAACTGCCTGTGTTCCAGAATCCACCCTCTGGTGATTGGTGGCATAGGCCTCCTCACTAAGGGTCTTGGCATTACAGGCCAATAACCTTGCTTGGTTCAAGTAATACTGAGGCATGAGAATTAGCAGAAAAATGACCAAGCTGATCAAGATTTGGAAATGTCCACCTATTGGGAAAGACTGTGTATTCCCAGCCACTTTCCTCCAGGGTAATATAAACATCCTTATCTTGACAAGCGTGTAAAGAAAACCTGTGAAATGACCCTGATTTGGTGTTTATTGAGACCTTGATTTCCTGCTACCCTGGAGTGATTTCACTCTTCATGGCCGATAGGGATCACCGGTTCTGCTGCTCACTGTGTGGTACAGCATGTGCTCTGCTCCCTGTGAATTTCATCCATAGACTTGGTTAGTCATAATTCGGAAAGAGCAGCCCACCCCCCACCCCCCCATCTTCTCCTGTACTGAGAAGTTATGGGAGAAGCTTTCTGCTATTGTGGCAGGGACAAGGGAACAGGAAACCTACCCAAGGAAACACTCAAGTTTCCTTCATATTTCTTGGCCTTTTTCCCTCACTACCCAACCCTCTACTGCTGCTCCTAGTCTCACTTTTAGGGAATTCATGAGGATAGGGTAAGTGGACACATTGATCTTTATAGGGTGACAACCAAGAGATGCATACTTCCTGCTCCCAGAGGACAGGAGAGACATCTATAAAAGGACAGATGCACCATCTTTATTTTACAAAGTTTTTAAAGCCTCCTTAGATTTTGTTGCCATGAGTCTCATTGCAAGATTTCTTCAGCTTTCTACCGTTTTACTGGCTACCTTTTATTTAAAAATAATGAACACTTTTAGGCTATTTAATACTTTTTAAAAAGTGATATTTTTACTTTTTTTTTTTTTTCTTGTCAGTGCTGGGGATCAAACTCAGGGCCTTGCAAATGCCAGGCAAGCACTCTACTAATGAGCTATATCCCCAGCCCCACAATAATAAACGTTTTAAATATTTTACTATTTTATGGTTAGTAAAATTATTTTCTATAAAATAGTAAGATGTTTCACTCTGTAAATCAACACAAAGTGGTAGTCTTCTCCTGTTGTAAGCTCTCAAAAATGTTTAATGCTTGACAGGTGGTTGGTAAGCAGGGAGTCCTTTTTTTTTGTTTTTTGTTTTTTTTTTTTTGGTACCAGGAATTGAACTCAGTACCTTGCACTTGTCAGGCAGGCACTGTGCCACTCTGGCCCAGGGAGTCCTTTTTTAAAAAACAATTTTAATGATGCATATTTTATTATAAAATTCACACATTTCAAGTGTACCAGTTAGTAGTTTCAGTAACTTTCTCTTCAGTGGTGCAGCCATAACCATTATTTAGCTTTAGAACATTTTCATCCCTCCCAATAAGACCCTTTATGCTCATTTTGTCAGCTCTGGTTCACCTCCCGAAACAACTTTCCTTCTGTAAATTCACCTTTTCTGGACATTTCATGTCAATGGAATCACACACTATGTGCTGTTTTATGTCTGGTTCTTTTCATGTAGCATGTTTTTGAGGCTCATTGATGACATGCCTTGGTGGTTCTTTTTATGGTTGAGCAATAATATCCCACCGATGGGTATACCATTATGTCAGTAAAGAGCCTTTTAAGCTTTGATTTCAAAACTACTTGTGGTCTAAATGGAAGCCTCTGAGCATAGGGCTCCTTAGGGGAAGCTACTGTGTGTCAAAGAAATTCTTTTTCAGAACCAGCTTTGCCATCAGAAGTTCCATAAAAGGAACCTCAATTGCTGCAGAAATTTTTATAATTTTCAACTTTTTTATAAGAAACTTTTGTGCTATCTGCTACATGTCAGGACTTTTGAAGCATTTGATAGATCCTTTCAATGAGCATGTGCTTGAGTGGGCAAGAAAGTAAAACCATCAGTGCTGGGTTGGATGTTTCTTTTTCCCCTAGACTAGTTGGGGGAAATCTCTGAGCTTTCTACATACAATGTCATGTCTCCATTTACAAAACTGACCATGTGTTAAAGGTCATACTGCCTGTGTTGGACACATTTGGAGGGAAAGAGTGCCCACCACAGGTGGAAAGGAGAAAGGGAGAGAAACTTGTGGAACAAGAAGCCCCAGAGGGTCTGCATGGCCCAGAGTTGCTGGTGTGGGTGGTGACTGAAATTGCTGATGGCGACCCAGGCAGCCTGGCACCCCAGCTGGCCTAGGTCTAGACTATTGGTTCTGCTTCACAGGTGTTTAAAAGCTGTTTTTTTTTCTTCCTAAATAAACATTATATGGCAGTTAATTAATACTTCTTTGGGTGAGGGAAAGGGATTTAAAACAAATAATTTTCATAAAAACATCAAAAATGGAAAAACGTTACTTTATAAAATTGCTATACAAACCGAATGGCAGCTGTTAAAAAATCTCAATAAAATGAGAATAAAATGCACTTGCTAGCAGTGGTTTCCTTTTCCTAAGGTTGGGTCTCTATCATCCTGCTATAGAGGAAACGTGTGGTGAGATATTTTTTTTGTTTGTTTGTTTGTTTGTTTGGTCTCAAGATAGATCAGTTTCCATTGCATGTTTTCCTTCCAAATAAGTTTACTAAGTGGTAAAAGAATGGGCTTGGAAGTCAGAGACTTGAGTTAATCGCTCTTTCCCAGCTTTTCTTTATAGTCCTTGGCCTAAATTTAATTTGTAAAGGAATAACACCCTCTTGGGGCTATCACGAAAATTAGAATTTTAAAATTTTGACTTTAATTTTGCATTAAAGGCACTTAATACATGGTAGCTATTACTGGCAATATGTACTTGGAACAAAAAGGTGGTAAAGGAATCCTTGGGCTACATGGAAAACTGAATAGTTATTACTCTATTTTCCTGTTTTGGGCAAAATTAACTCCTACCTAGAAAACAAGGAAAGGGATTCCATATCTGTATGTTAACCATGGAACAAGTTTGAGAGCCTGCTACACATCAAACGTCATCTTAGGCACTGAGACTACTGGGGTAACAAGCGGACATAGGACCTGCTATTGAGATGTTCAGTGATGTATACTTATTTCAATTTATACCTACTTTGGAATCTCTCAGTGATCTTAGAGGATTTACCATACAGTAAAAAGATGTGGGATCAAACTAGGGCCTATGAGTTTTGTTTTGAGCCATATTACTGCCTCCTTCCCAAATCCAAGGAGAAAAATATGAGCTGATTTGCTTATTTATAATTTTTTGAGATATTATTCATATGTATGAATGAACAGAATATAACATCTTTGAAGACTAGATGGTGTACTTGAAAAATTTCACTGAAGTTAATTGAAGTATAATGCTTTAGAACTCAGATATTTTAAGTACAGTTCCATGAATTTTCAACTGGAAAAGAGTATGTATTGGTTGGATCCTGTGTCCCCCCCAAGTTCTCATGTAATTTGGAAGGGGCTGAGTCTGGTGTTCATGATTGGTTTGTTGTGTAGTGCTGGGATTGGTGATGTGAGTGCTGCACCCACCCAGGGGTGGAGCTGACATAGAGTAAGGTGGGAGGAATGCGAGTCTTCCTTCTCTTGCCCACTCTCTTCCCACTTTGCACACCTTGCTGTTTGGTGGCCACCATGCCATGCTGCCTTGGAGCCAAGTAAGTATGGACTGAAAGCCCTGAGAAACTGTAAGAAATAAACCTTTCCTTTCCTAATTTTGGGCATCAGGTATTTTGTCTCAGCAACGAGTGAAAAGTAACTAAGACAGAATTTGGTACCGGAGAGTAGGGTCACTGCTGTGACTATTCTTGACCATGTGGTTCAAGAGGCTTTGGAAATGGCTTGTGTGGAAGAGTTTGGAAAGGTGCGGAGATGTCGCCTGAAAGAGTGGTGCTGGAACAACTTAAGCTATTTTGTATGGGAGATTCTGGTCAGAGCTAAGAAGACCAGAAAGTTAATAGAAAGCCAGCTGGTAAAGACCAGGCTCGGGACATTTCTGCTGGGAAGGACTGCATTGGTTGTTGGACACCACACAATGTGTGTTATGGCTTGGCAGAAAGTTTGTCTGCATTCTACCTGTGCCCAGAGACTTTGCCTGAGACTGAGATTAAGAGTGATGTATTGATTAGTCTAGAAAAAGAAATTACAAGGCAGCTGAATGTTGAAATGGTGGCCTGGCTATTGTTGGGGGCTTTTAGCCAGATTTATGCTGTGAATCAAGAGCAAAGAGCCCAGCATGGTGATTTAAAGCCTTGTGAGTTTGGTCAGAAAGCTGTGGACTGTAAAGATACAGCTGGGACCTCGATTGCTGAGAAGGAACAAAGGAATAAAAAAGATGGTCTGGGGGCATCCCAGGAAGCAGTGGGCCTCCACCCTTTGCAGCCTGAAGCCGGCAAAGGTGTAAGGGTTTGCTTGAAGGAAAAAGCCACAGAGCGCCATGTTCTAGAGTGGCAGCAGAGGCCACAGGAGGTTTCAAAGGGGTGGCAGCACCACCAGGTTCCAAAATGACAGTGGCCACACCAGATTTCAGAATGGCGGTGGCATAGAGAAGCTGTTCCTCACAGTCAGTTTCAGAGAGCTCAGTGATCCAGGCAGTCAACCCCTACAGCCAATAGAGAGGAAAGCCTCACTACTGTTCCAGCTGGCAGCAGACCTTGGCGGCATCCACGTGGCACTGGTTTTAGGTGCAAGGAAAATGAAGATTCTAAGGCTAAGGCAACTTCCACCCTGCCTGCAGAGGGCAATGTGTAAAGATGTAAGGATGAAGCCAAGGAACATGGATCATCCAAGGAAAGCTATGGAGGTTAAAACCCCTGGAAGTACCACAGGGGTGGAATTGCTCAAGCCTTTTGGAGCTTGCAACCAGATTGCTTCAGACGCTGAGCATAGAACTCCAGGACTCAATGTTTGCCCTGCTGGATTTTGGACTTGCTTTGGTTCCAATGCTTTGTATTCCCATTTGTAACTTTTGGAATGGTAATGTTTATTGTGTGCCTTTATGTGTTGGAAGTGCTTAACCTTGTTTTCACTTGTACAGGGGGTTACAAATAAGAGCTCGCCATAGATCTCGGAGATTTGGGACTTGGACTCAGCAACGCTGAAATTGTTAGGACTTTGGCATTTCTTGGCGATGGACTAAACGTCTTGTGTATAAAAGATATACATGAGTCCTTGGGGGCCAGGGGTGGAATGTATTGGTTGGATCCTATGTGCCTCCAAGTTCTCATGTAATTTGGAAGGGGCGGAGTCTGGCGTTTGTGATTGGTTGTGTAGCACTGGGATTGGTGATGTGAGTGCTGCACCCGCCCGGGGTGGAGCCGACAGAGTAAGGTGGAAGGAACGCAGATCTTCCATCTTACTTGCCTCTCTTACCCAGTTCACCTTGCTGTTTGGTGGCCACCATGTATGGCTGCCCCGCCACACCATGCTGCCTTGAGCCAACTAAGTATGGACTAAAACCCCTCAAGAACTGTAAGAAATAAACCTTTCCTTCCCTAACTTTAGGCGTCAGGTATTTTGACTCAGCAACGGGTGAAAAGTAACCAAGACAGAGTATATTCATTTTTAGTCCTTAGAGCACTCCTCACACCTAGAAGATATTTAATAATTGTCAGCAGAGTGGACAGGGCTGATGAGGTTGTGCTGTCCATGAGGTCATAAAGGTAGATAAAAACTTTTTTCCCTTGGTATGTAAATATTGGAAGTATTGTTAGTGAGCTTTAATATCTTCATCAAATAAACAACTAGAACTCACTTTCATCATATGTACTAGAAGAAACAAAACAAAGGGGAATTTCCTGGCAGCTCAGTTTTCAGGAAGAATGAACTATACTGTCTACCTGATAAAAGCCTCTTTTAAGCCTAGCTCTTAGTGCTCTCTTCTCTTGTCATGGGACTGTTACAGGGATGCCTTGGTAGTGCAGTATCCCCTGAATTACTCTTGATACCTTGTTGGGTGAAGGAGAATACAAATTTTAATAGGGTAAAACTCAAAAAAAAAAAGATCTCAGGATTTTCTGCCCAGCAACCTGTGTAACAGAGCCTTACCAAATGAAGAATAAGGAAGCTCATCACATCTACTCAACATGAGAAGAACTAGGAACACATCTGACCTTATACATTTTAAGACTGTCTTTTTGGGGGTGGGTGTAGAGATACAACTCTGTGATAGACCATTTGCTTAGCATTTATAAGGCCCTAGGTTTGTACACGGGCAAAAAAAAAAAAAAAAAAAAAAAAAAAAAACCACCTTCATTTTCTCAAATGACATTTATTCAACACATATACTGGAACTAAAAAGACAGCTTTTTACTCTGCTCTAAATCCTATGCAGTCCAGTTGGAATTGCATCATCTAGACAATAATAAGGAAGATCGATGGACATTGTGTAAAGAACATAATAAAGTCTGTCTCAGTATTTAGGCCAAAACACTACTTGAGCCTAATCTTGTGGGCATGCTAAAAACTAAGACCACCAAGCTCACCACTCATCTCCAGTGTTATGAGGACTACAAGATACAGCAAAGGTGCTGCTGGTGTGTCCTTGTCCTCTGCAAGCTGGAGTCTAGGTTGGAGAGAGATGGCTGACTATCCCTTTGGCAAGGACTTGGCTTGAGTTCTTACTGCTCAATGCTCTAGCTTGCTGATGGGATGAGAGCTGTGGCCATTCTGTTCTGTATGAATGCTACACTGAATAAACAGCCTTCTGACTTAGGGAACAAGGTAGTATGTATGATTCCTTAGAAGGCCTAGTCAGAACTCAAAAGCTATAGTGTCAAATTCCTTCAAATACAGGTGCTGGATATCTGCAACAGAAGTTACCCAAGTAGTTTAGTAGAAAGTAAAATTCATGGCTGGGCACACTGCCTGCCTGTAATTCCAGCTACTCTGGAGGCTGAGGATTGCTTGAGCCCAAGAGTTCAGGCCAGCAAGATCTTACCTTTTTTGCTGTTATTGCTAAGAAAAAAAAGAAAACTCACCTGTTTCACCCATCCATGACCACTTGGCGAGAGAAAGAAGACAACAGAAATCTGATTTTAAAATAAATTCCATAATTGATGCACATAAGTTTGAGAAATGATGTCCAGGACATGATCCAGGCCTTGTATTAGTTTATACTCTGGACCTCTGTAGAGGCAGCCACTATGGGTCAAGTGTCTTTAGCATCAAGCTGCACAGGCAGCAGAACAGGAAGCTTTACGCTTGTCTTTGTTGGTCAAACTACAGAAACCAGGTGATGAGAATCATGTCTGCTCCTCACTGATGCTCACCATTTCCAGGGCCACAAAACAAACATAAAGTGCCATGCTGTAACGAGGACAGTAGCAGCCAGGAACAGGCAGGTGTCTAGGTGGCCTTGGGTCTCAGCAATCCTCCGAAGAATTCATTCATATGAAGAACTGCAGCCCACCACTATCAAATCCAGTGAAGTAAACACTCCCAGACTAAAATTGTACCAGCCCCTAAATCCCCCTGGGAGTTGCAGGAGAGTGTGATATGCCTGAGTTACTCCTAGTGAGACCACTTAGTTCCATTGATTGGAAAAGCAGCAATCATCACCCACTTTGATAGGAGAAAACTGAGGTCCCAGGGTAACTGGCAGCCACACAGTCTATATGTAACAATGGGGATATGTTGGGATGATACAAATGAATTATGTGCCCAAGAGTACGATAAGCAGACATAAATCACAGACCAACACCTGGGGTTGGGGCTCTAAACCTTGGACAAAACCATTCCTGAGCCCTCTGGGATAACTGGTGGAGGTGCACTGATGAACACATCATGGGTGCTTGACAACACAATTCAACTGGGGACAGGTTAAATGCCTTTATTTTCTCCTAAAAGTTTTTTCTTTAAAAAAATAAGGAAAAAACCCTCTTTCTTCTAGCATCCCATGTCCAGTGGGTACAGAATGGGTGCAGCTAGGGCCAGGCCCCTAGGGAAAGGTGTGGGAGTAGAAGGCAGTGGCATTGACACTGTAGTCCATGGGGAGGAGGCGCCCGGCGTGCCTGGCCCCTAGGATGGCCCCACCCAGGGCGGAGGAGTACCTCAGCTTCATCAGCGTGAAGCCAGAGAAGGAGTTCTGAGCCTGGACCTTTCTGCCCTGGGTCAGTACCATAAGGAAACCTGAAAGGAAGAA
>RJWM01042336.1:0-14436 GCA_004363535.1 Dasyprocta punctata | reverse complement strand
TTCAATAGAGGGATTTTGCAGAATGGCATAGTTGGGGATCTGCATTGTACAGAATCTCAGAAATTCTCACAATTGTCTCTGAGTCTTGGGTTCAGGTATCTTCTGACCTTCCAGGCCACCCCCAGTGGCCTCTCTTCCTTGCCTAGATGTAATCTCAAGTACTTGATCTCAGTGTATCACAACTGTGTCTTTTTCCAAGATACTTTCTATCCATTCCGGCACAGGTACAAAACAGTTCTTCCATACTTCTCTTGCATCCCTCATGTATTTTGTTCCCAGGTGGAGGTTGTCAGCACACTGCAGCAAAGTTCATCCCAGTTCCTGCTACAGAAACAACTGGAGGTCTTGGGCCAATGCTTTCCCCAAAATAGTTTGGGAGTTTTGAAACCTTGTGGTAGTCTAGCCAGGTGAGCTAACTGTGCTCTTTAGTACTGGTCCATCCCCATTACTAAGCAAATGTCAGCTGGCTGTCGAAGGACAAACAAATGCAGAATAAGGCATCTTTCAAATCTAAGCAGGTGAGCCAGGTGTGGTGGCACACGTCTTTAATCCCAGCACTCGGGAGGCTGAGGTAGGTGGACCGTTGTGAGTTCAAGGCCGGTTTGGGCCACAACATGAGTACAACCCTGGCCTGAACTACACAGTATAACCCTGTCTCAAAAAACTAGGGCCGGGAGTTTGGCTCAGTGGCTTACGGGTCTACCTAACAGGAGTGAGGTTATGAGTTCAATCCCCGGTGCCACAAAAAAATAAAAATAAAAATAAAAATTCTAAGCAGATGAACCATTTCTCTGAGACTGACAAGAGTTCAAGAGGTGTATGAGTCTAAACAGTGGGGCATAGCGCCACTATATCCTTGATGATTGCTTAGATATCCTGGACTGGGCAATAGACCTGGTGTTCGCCTGCTTGACTGGGAGGAGAGGCATGTTCCAGGGCAACCAGCAAGGAGCAAGGACCCCATAGCTTTGCAATCTTTCAAGGTGTGGTTGGATTCCTTGATGGACCTCCAGTGGTATTGGAAATTGTGACTAGGCAACAACTTGGCTCTAGGCTTAAATTTTACTTTGACTGAGAGCCAATTGACAGATAGGCCAAGTGGTTTGTCCTCTGCCCTCTTGGGGTCATTGTCTAAGCAAGTTTTTGTCTCTCTTGGGGGCCACTCAAATTCACCAGTCATGGTGTCTCTATTCTTCCTCCTGAAGGATGGTCATGACCAAAATCAGCTGGGGTAGCAGCAGCTGTTCCTGAAGACAATTTTTTGCCCTCAACTTAGCCAACAAATCCCTTCCTAAGGCAGGAACTGGGCAGTGTGGCATATGCAGGAACTGGTTCATCACCTTGTGACCTCCTATCTTATAAATCTGCAGCTGATGAAAGGCTTGAGCTTCTGATGACCCTGTGGCCCCTTTAATATTAACAGGCTGATGTTTGAGGGGCCCAGTAGCAGATGTCACAGATCACCCCTGTTCCCCACTTTTGCATAGACCATAGTCCCTGTGGGAAATTGGGAACCCAGTCTATCTTGCTCCTCAGTGAGAGAGTTTCATCCTACTATGAAAGCAGAGGCAGACTCCTTTGGATCCTTAGCCATCTTTCTCTTTAGCTTTGGGTATTCACACAAAAAAATGCCCTTTTCCTTGCAATAGGAATACTGGTACTTTTATAGGGGTGGACATGACTTTCAAGAGCGGTTCCTTTCTTTCTTTTGGTTTGCTTTATTTGTGCCTGGATTCTCTGTTTGTTGGTCTACCTGGCAGGACTGTGGTGATGAGGTTGGCCTGTTTCTTCATTTTTGTGCAGCCTCTCTGCATTCCCCCACATCTCAATTGACAAATACCTTGTTAGTAACTTCCAGTAGTTGGGCCATCTTCATACCTGCAAAACTCTCCAGCTTCTGGAATTTTTGGTAAATGTCCCCAGCACTTTGGGTCACAAAGGCAATATTAATCATCCTTTGATTCTCAGGGGACTTCTGGATCAAAGGTACACCTCAGAGCAGTTCCAGGAATGAGCTTGGGATTTCATCTGCTCTCTGGGGGTTGCGGTGGGGGGTCTTTTCTACCTTGGCGATGTTGGTCACTTTCTGGTCTCCGTGATTCATTCAATGTAACAGGGCAGTATGACCGTCAATCAGTCCAGTTATCTGGTCAGGGATATTTGGATCCCAGTTTGGGTTCTCCACAGGGGCCATTATCTAGCATAGGCATTTGGGGTGTTCTCTTCCAGTCATTTAGTAGCAGCAGCCAGGGACATACTGACAGTCTTCTGTGCTGAAGAAGGTGATCAAAAGCTGATGGTAGTCAGATCAAGTAGGGTTATGAGGGTTATGAGTCTGAAAAATGGACTGGAGCAGGTCAATGAGTGCTAGTGGTTTCTTGGTGTAGGAAGATATATTTCCAATCTAATATATCAGTGGTGGTGAAGAACTGGTGGTAAATAAAGGTCATGGGTCCTGGGGTCACTGAATTGTCATCGTGGATTGTTGGGGGCTCCTTTGTGACCTCCTGCAACAGGAGCTGGAGTTCCACTTAGGGAAATCTCCACCCATAAGGCACCTAGTTGTCAGGGAGCTGGGAAATTCTGGTAATGGAAACTTGGAACTGAAATGCAATCCTGACCAAGTGTGAGGTTGGTCCTGGAAGCATTGGAGGGGAGACTTCCTGATTCACCAGTGGGGCAGTCTCAGGACCAGTTGAAGGTCTCTGGATCCAGTCTCAGGACGGTATTCCCCAAGTATAAAGGGGTGGCTGATCTAGACCTGGGTCCTCCAAGTCACCCAAGCGAAATGGGTGGTTTTCTTTGAGAGGCTGTGCATTTGAGCAGGCTGCAGTGGCAACCAGAACTTGGGAAAGGGGCTCCCTCAATAAAGGGAGTTTACAAATAACCAGCTGCAACCATGAATCCACATAAGGAAAATGATCTGGGTGTCCAGGATTTCCTGTTACAACCTGTTAAACCCTCAGGATCAAGCCCCTTTACAATGAGCCCAGGCCACAGGGTCTGAAAGGATGGCCATTCTGTTTCACAGAAGGTACGGTTTCCCAGGAATGAGTTTCTTTCTATAGTCTCTATGAAATCATTTCTTCAAATTTTTTATCATGACCTGTAGTAATGTGGACTTACCCTGAATCCCTCCCGAGGATCTTGCCATTCACAAAGATAGACAACAGAAAGAAACTCCAATTGCTTTGTGTATCATCAGTCAATCTCCTTGAGATGTTTCAGGCCCCTCTTAGCATTGGTAGGCTAGTGATCCTGGATATCATCTCAGTGCTGCCCCAGGCCATATGAGGATGGCTCTGGAACCATGGTTCAAGGCTACTGCACTTGCTTCAGCCTTGTGCACCCAAGCCAGACTTTGGAGTGTGTTGTTCATCTCATTCATGCATATGCATTCACTGACACATTCAATCAACACTCCCACCCTCGAATGGTGGCCAAAGAGTGCTGGCTTCAGTGCACTTCAGCAGTTACTCAAGGAACACAAGAAAGTGATCAGCCCTCTGTGGGAGATCTTTCCTATGATCTCCCTCCAAAGTAGGGCCCCAGACCTTATCTTGATTCAGACATCTGTCGAATGTTGTTCAGTCCTCTCTGTGTAAGCTCTCCTCAGCCAGCCAGTCAGGACCCTCAGTTGGCCAAGAAGGGAGGCCTCCCACACTACAGGAATTGTTCTGTCAGCATGAGCTTGGCACTTAGCTGAAGTTTGCCATCCAGTTTATCAAGCTCCCTGCTCTGCCCATGAGGGAGGTAATCTACCATGAATGGTTGTGTAGGATCCCAGTATTCTTGGTCAGGGAACCAAATCAAGCAGTAGATGAGCAGGGTCCCGAACGGAGCACCTGGATACAGAATATGATCAAGAAGCAGCTTTATTGCAGGCAGTTCTGCAAGGGACTTGAATCACTCTGAGAGCCACAAGCAAGGCTGTGCTTCTACTTTTATAATGTTTCTTTCTAGGAGTCAACCTCTTTTTGCTGGGCAACATCAGACATGATTACAGAAGAGAGAAAGAAGAAAGGCAGAAGGAGCAGGAAACTTTGGTAAGACTTTCCAGAAATGACATGTTCCATTGCAAAATGATCATCGGTTACTATGCAATTGAAACCACAGGCATAGGCTGCTAGCTACCAGAGCACAAGGGATGGTGGGTAATCTCCCTTGGTTTCCTCTCTCATCCTTATTTATAGGAAGGAGAAACAACCTACTAATTGGAGTTTTAAAAATCAAACAAAAAACAGCAACAACAACAAGAACAAAACCAGCCCTGCCATTCTCCTCTTGCTTTTGTGAGGCTTTCATAGCATCCTATCCCCACTCTGCAGGAAGAACTTATTTTCCACTTTGAATGAATGCAAATCCTCCCTTCCTTTTCTGCATGTCTTGTCCAAATTTTTGTTCACCAAGAACTATGTAAGAATTTCTTCAGGACTCCAAAGCCATTAATATATGTGCCATATCTCTATTTCACTTCTTCGGTATACATGAAATTTTCTTGAGAGACCACCATAAACATAAAGATAACTACCCATCTCAAAATTCTTAAGTCTCATCTGCAAAAGTACTTGTGTCTAGTTACTTATATAAAGTAATAGTAACAGGTTCTAAGAACACATGATTAGGAGAAATGTAACTCTCAACCTGCTAAATTTCAAATGTGCCAACTTCATGTCTTCTGGAATCAAAGAATGAATCCCAAAAGACAAATTCAGTCAAGAGTAGGAGAAGTTCGGCCGTCACGGCTTTCCTCATGATAGCCTGCCTTGCTTTCTCCCCTTTTACTAGGCCCAAGATCACTCTGCAGACCCAATCTCTTCCTTACTCTTCACTTCTACTTTTTCAAATAAACTTTGCACTGCTTTAAAAAATGATTAAAGGTAGAAGAGTATCAAAAGTTTATTGGGAAATAGGAATAGTTCCTGAGAGACAGGAGGGACCTGGATTAATTTGCCATTAAGGCACTTTCAGGGGTAGTTTATACAGCAAAGTTACATATGTGGGTACAGTGTAAACCAAATATAATCAACAAATAAGATTACAAGTATAGCTGGTTAGTTATATATTGATTCTATAGGGAAGCAGAACACATAGCAATGGTATATGGCTAACATTATTAACCTTGGCTTACCAATAACATCTAAAATAGGAACTTCTTTTCAAAGGGATGGTTACTCACCTGGTTGTCTGCTGCATATATGGATTTAGAGGACTGGTTAGTACTAGTTACAGTTCTGCTTATCCCATAGGGAAGTGTGTAAGTTGGGTTACTATGATTTTGTCTTGAGGTCTTATCTTCTTCAGATGTCCCTCCAGCCACAATTCTAACATCTGTATTTTTCACTGACTTCCTTTAGAGCTAATTCTCTTCCTGACTATATATTAAATTCTATCTAATTTGGATGAGTATCATACCAAGTCAAACGTATTCTATGTAAGGTCATTATTTAGCCTACTGCATTAACTCTTTTTTGTTATCATTTACTTTTTCAACAAGAGTAGCTTATTGTTCAGTCATACACTGGAGACCACTCAGTAATCCACCTCATCTTCTCAACCCTTAGTGACTTTTCACCAGTTCTTTCTACAGCCTTCACTGTTTGCCACCTCCCCAAAGATCTTGAATGAATTAATTTCTCCATTTCCTCAGTGTAATACAAACAGCAGCAATATACTCTCGACTCAGACTGTTTTACAGCTGATCTATGACTCTTGTTCCTTGTGCATATCCATAACATAACTCTGTGTTTCAGGTGTTTATTTGTCTTTCTGGATTCTAAAAAGGAATGTCTGAATTCCTTTCATTGTTTTAAAAAAATTGCTAGTTATATTATTGCCTGACACACTGTAGAAATTCAGTACTTATTTACTGATTGTACCATTATATGAACAGAATTGACTGTATTAGTAGAAATGGAAATTTACTTTACAACAGTTTTTTGTCATTTGGGAAACAGGTGGAATGGCAACTGTAAAACTGAAAGCAAACTCTATATGAAGGGAATTAGATTATCTGTTACTACAATAGATATTAACGTTAACACTTCCAAAATTATAACATACAGTATAAAGAGAGTTTAAATGCGTTCTTTAATTTGGCTCATAAGAAACGGTGTTCAATAGCTTATTACAAAGTGCTAACTCTATTAGAAGATTAACTTAATTTAAATTAAACGTGTCAAGAAGAGTGTGCCTTTTGTATAGGTTCAAGAGAAGAGTCTAAACTTTTTTTAACATATACAAAATTTAAAAGCCTCGAATGCCATTTTGTTTTAAAATACATAAGACAGTTTGTGTGTTTATTAACTTCAACCCTGCAAGTCCAAGTTTAGGATAATTGACAAAGTGAGGACATGGGGCAAAACTGAGATGTGGAATCTGCTCTGGAGGAAAACTTACTGCAAAAAGGGAGTTAAACAAGAGAACCCAGCAGTAAAGAGAGTTGGATTGGGCAGGTGCTACAGGCATGGAAATAAAGTTATGGGAACAGAGACTGAAAAGCAAAAATGTGTTTCAGTGTGTGTCCACACACATCCATACCCACATCCAGTTATAAATCACATCCAGGAGCTGAATGATGTGCACTGATAAGAATATTAGGAATGCGTTAGCTTTTGTGCTGTTCTAAGAAAGGGGATTAAGAATTCACCAGATCATCTCAATTGGAAATAAGTGAAAGATAAGAAAAACTAAATCAAAATTCTAAGGAGTAAGATGAGTCTACTATCAAGTATCTTGGGTGGCAAACCTAAGGCAAGCAGGCTGCAGCTAGCTGCTTGATATCATTAAAAGCTCTAGAAGTTTCGCTATCGCTGCTCTCAGTTGTTCCAGTTTGTCATATGTAAGACATTGACTTGGACAGACATAGAAATCATGCCTCACTTCCTTTTACTCAAAAGTTGTAAGGATATTTAATATTTATAAACATTTGAGTATCATTTTAAAATACCTTATACTTGAATTTATTATGAAACTACAAAACAAATACAAGTTTATAAATGACATCTAATGAAAACTTTAAAATTAATGGAGACTACAGTTCACATTAACGCAATGTCTAACTAAAATATGCATCTATATTAGAGAATTTTAACTTTAATTTTATTAATATAAAAGGCATATTATCATAAATAGGACTCTATAGGACAATTTTGATATTTATTTTTTGTTAGAACAGTGATGTACGATGTAATCATACTTCTGTCCAGTGATTTTACTTAAATGCCAATTTTAAATGGAAACTATTTGAAAATAACATTTACAGTAATAGTTACTCTGATCAAAATGTTGAACCAATGAAATTACTGCTGAAATTGGAAACAATACATTGTACTTTCTGGGCTTGGTAGCTTTCATGCCTGTAAATCCGGCACTCAGGAAGCTGAAGTAGAAAGACTGCCAAGAATTCGAGACCAGCCTTAAGTACATAAACAGACCCTGTCTTAAAACAAAACAAAGACAAAAACAAAACAAAACAAAACAAAGCAGTAAAAATACAAATAAATTTTACTCTACACTCATCATTAGTATCCACTTAAAATATTTCATTCACATCATTTAGAAGTCAAGCAATTTAGTACAACTTTCTTCTGTCCAATTTTAAGCCAAAGGAGAAACAAGACACTCTCAGTCTGTTGTGTTAAAATTTCCACCAAAAAACCACAACTATGAGGTATGTCATCAAGCCTTTAATATTAATAAAATAGTATACCACAGATATGCAATAGTTGAATGACTATTTCATTGTTTTCATAATACAATGTTCTCGAACAAGAAATATATTCATACATATAAAATATGACAAGTATGAATAAATGTGAGAGGAGCAAGCAGTTGTAAATAACAGAATATATGAAATAATTAATTTTGAAAAATAATTGCTTTTAAATATTACCCTGACTTATTTGGTAAGTAAAATGTAACCCAACAGAAGTCTTATTGGAAGTAATAGAGAAGGAAATGTTTAAAGTTCCTAATGTACTCCTTTATATGCCACAAAAGTCTTATAAGTACTTCTTTCTTTCAAATTACATCCTATGTGAAAGATAATTTATGCCATTAAAGTGCATAGGAAGCATTTGGATAGCGAAACTTAAGTTAATTCACACTATCATGAATTACACATTTGCAGCTATAATTATATATAAATTTTTACCTTATAAAGCAGAAGATTAAGGAAGGCATATTAAGGACATTTTAAGTCAAGTTTCATATGGAAATGTTAATACATTAGGTTCCAGAATATTTTCAGCATGATACATTTTACCATGAAAAAGAAGTTAATAAATTGTTGTAAAGGAACTAGTTATTATTCTTTTACCATACAGTATTTTTCACTTACATTTTATTGATTTCATTAGTTGCCTCATTAAATGCAAATATTCACTTGTAATAACCAAAATGAATTAGTGACTTGTGCATTTTTTATACTGTCATCTTCTGGTAAATCCCTGCCAAAAACAAAAACAAAAAATGACTTGCCTGCTCAGTACCTTTCAGTTTTGGTTTGTCTCTTCATGGACTCAAATATGCCTTTGTTTTCCACAGGAGAAATAAACAATTTTCAACATTTTCCATCAACTGTACTGTTTTAATTTTATCAACACATTTAAACCTTGCAGGTACTTGGGAAATATACTAGAACAAGACATATGTGGTATTTCCAATATGAGTCCACTCTGCTGTGCCTGCTATTTTTCCTCTAATTTCTTAAAAACTAAAATGTTCCCTGTTTTTAGAATTCAAATATAATAAAGTTGAATTAGAGATGATGAGAACCAAGCGATAAATTCATGCCTGCCTACCCGTGGACAATGCAAGTTTTGCTTATTTTCTCCATTGTTAAAATATGTTCAAATCACTTTAAAATTCTTCCAGGTGTGAATCATCTATCTTGTGTTTGGGGAGACTACTTTATCAACTTCTGAACTTCACTAGCTGTGTCAAAATCCAGCTTTACTGGCTCGGAATCTGAATAGAGTGGAAATTTCTTCAAACAGAGGCGCTATTTGACTTATTTTATTATTTTTATTACTGAACACCATAGTGCATGAGCCAGTCAACTGTGTATTCAAAGATATGGGCTTGCCCTGAGGACTCATATCTCTGCAAATGATCCCTTTCCTCTGCCTGACTGACCTGGCAGAGGACGGCAAAGGCAATCATCTTGATCAATGAACCTGAGGAAAAGCAAGAGCAAGCAGGACACTAATCAAATAAGTGCATCTTCTGAGGCTAGTCCTTCAACCCCAAACTTTGTTTCTTGAGGTCTGACAGGAGAGAAATAGGGAAGGGAATGCTAGACAGTGTGCTGCACTTGCAAGTCCTGAATCAGCCCTCTACAATTTCATTTCCACTCAGTAACCATGAGGGTACTGCAAACCTACAAATGCTTAATTTGCTTCAGATGCACTTTTATAAATAATTTTACTACTGTTTGGAGCCTTTGGTATAATTACCAGTAACATCAGAAAAACAGCAATAGTTAGAAAACCAGTTTGAAAATAATTATTCTTTACAAGGTTCTCTATAAAATATTTTTTAGAGATTGTTACAGCTAAAAGAAATCTGAGTAAAAGTTGGACACTGAGAAAATAATTTCACCTCTCAACACTTCAAATATGTCTGTCAAATAATAACAATTTCAATAGATTTTGTGAAGTGTAATTGGAATATATATATTCAGAAATGCCAATCATAAAGCACAAATTGACACAAATATTAAAATTTAATCCTCATTTATAAAACAGTTGTTAAAATACTAATCTTAATTTAAAAGTGTTACGAACTTGCATACAGTGCTTTCAAAAAACAGAGTAAGTATGTAACTAATTTTCAAAGCTAAAATAAAAATTCATATCCACAAGGTCATTTTCATCATTGGTGAGAGTATAAAAATTCTGTAACAGATACAGGGAGACATTATGCCACATAGTAAAAACAGTTGCTTTCATATTAAAATGAAATTATGAAAATAAATCTATTTTTGCAATATCCTTTTTTGCTACCAAATTAGATCTATAATTTTTTTCATATTTTGTGTTCCTACTAAATTCTCAGGTGTAGATAAGAAAATATATGCATTAGGACTTTGACAATGCCTGTTTTTCATGGGGAAGTAAGCTAAAGAATGGATTCCGATAACATCACACAGTGGGTAGGTGGCTGTGGTTATGTCTAAAAAAATTTCACATGTGTACGTGTTAGTACACACACACATACACACACATACACGCCTTACACAAGAATTAAGCTTGAATGTGTGATACATAGGAAAGTCAATGCTGGCTAGGGTGGTTTGACAGTCAACATCAATAAAAGTATACAAAAAGTCAATGATACAAGGAAATACTTTGTCTCCAGTCTATGTTATCTTCCCACTCTAATTTACTGGTAAATTTTTATCTTCATGGAGAAAAGAAATATATGTATCAGATACATACCCTTTGTACCTCAGCTTCAAAGTTAACATGTTTGAAGTGACTGAATCACTCATGTCAAATGTAATATCTCAGATGGTGTTCAAAAATTTTAGTAATCATCATAAATGATACTTTAATGCATTTAAAAAATCTACATTGCAAAAATTCATAATGTGTTTAAAATCTACATTGCAAAAATTCATAGTGAAAGAAATATGAACATTTTACATAAAGATTCATTCAGTCAAGGTCCAAAATTTACACCTGTGATAGTAGAATGGAGTTTGAGATATAGCTTGTCATTAATACATTCTTTCAAACATATGTATTACATATGTATGATATAATATATAAATAAGTTAGATTATGTGTTATATACATACAAAGCCATGCTTTTAAATAAAAATTCAATAGACAAATTTTACTTTAAATTCATACAAATCAGTAATACATTTGTCACTTAGGAGGAGGTATGTAGAACAGATACATCTCTTTTGTTTTCATAACTTCATGACTGTAGTTGATCCATAGGTGTCTTTCTACCTTACAAGTGGAATTCACTTTCTGCTACCTTTAACAGTGTCACTTGTCAGTATTATTAGCAGTCTGATCTGATTAGGAGCTATGAGAAACATTTAAAAAACATGTGTTTCCTTTTTGCTCCTATATACTCAGACATAATTATACATAGATCTACTTTAAATTAAATAATACAGTTGGTATCCAGTTATTTCCACTGATTTTTCCACCACATTTTACTCTAGCTAATATCCATTAAGATATAATGCATTAATTAACATAGCCTAGATATCTTGAAGCTCTTTAGAGTCATAGGAAAGATTGATTTTTCATTATAAATTTGATACCCATGGGAAACTACTAAAATATTGCTAGAGGTGTGTGTGTGTATATGTGCATGAACTTCTATAATTAAACATACACTGTGTAACATTTTTGTATGATTATATATGGATTATAAAATTATAAAGTATAATTCATGCAAAAGGGTGAGTTTCTGTTTTTCATTTGAATCTGTCTGACAAGGACATTTGAGACGTGCCAGCAAGTTGTACAAAAGACGTGAGAATGAAGTTATTTGCTGAACTCATAACACATGAGTCTGTGAAGTCTTTTTTGTCAGTAAGCCAACCATCAATAAATCACAATGTCAGAGAGTTCTCTATCCTCAAACATGTTATTTTCAGGCCTCAAAACTGTAAAGACAATACTGGAGGGCAATTCGCTTCTACTATTTCAGTGCTTCTCCAGTTCTGTCGAAAACAAAATTGAAGAATATAAAGACTCTTCATGTTAATATCCTTGCAGATCTGATTTCTGTCATCACAAGCTAATAGATTTTATATTTCTGTCAATTAAGTTAAGAGAAGATAATTGTTAGGAATGAAACAAAATAGAAACATTTTTCTTATGACTTTTTTCTTCAGTTAGTAAGTTATTCTTCGTGTATTTCTTAGATTTCTACTAAAAACATGAACTACAACACCGGATATAGTTCTCAATTAAGTAAGTAAAACCCCCATTAAATTATGACTTTTTTCCAGGCAGAACATTTTAATTAAAGTTCCTATTCAATTATAAAAATCCATTTTACACAGCAGTAGGTTGCAAAATGTCACTCTAGTTGTACATTTGTAGGCAAGATTTGACCTGACTTGAAGTATGATAAACAAATGTATAGGAAAAGAAGAATCACCTTTATATTTCTCCCCTCCCATTCTTCCTTACTTCATTTTTCTTTCTTTTTCTTTTTTGAAGAATTGATTTTTAATGTTAATCTACTACATTTCCTCAAAGATTCGATGAGTTATGTACTGGTGGAGATAAAAAGAAATCTCACCATTATACAAGTGCTTATGCTTCATAGTTCTTTTACTTAGGAAACAATTTTCCAATCTTCATTTTGTTGTTGATCTTTAAGCCTAGTTACTAATCAATTAAGTAACTGAAAAAATTCAAAATGCAATATATTCACAACACAAAATATTGTTAATTCTATGATTTCTATATAATTATAAGTAATGTTACTTATTTTCATTTATAAAATAAAATTGATAAATACACAAATGATAGAATTTTGACAATATTGTCATTTAGGTAAAAGTAAATGATAATCTACAAAGACCAATTATGATTAGCTACTGCAAAATATAAATATGACTTTTTTTTTACTCAAAGTTGTAAAGTGTTCAATAAAACCAGAAAAAACTATTTGTTAGAAGCAGAATACACATTTTAAAACAAACATATATCATATGTGGATATTATACATAAAACAAGTGTTAGAAAACTGAAAATTAGAAAGAGAAAGGGAGATCATTTGGGACTTGAGGGAAAAAAAACCGACAAGAAGGTGTTTTTCTTCATTTTTCTTTTGATTTTCACATTCCAGACTTGAAATGGGAGAAGTTAACCACAGCGGACCCTCAAAATTCACAGAAGTTATGTTCCTGAAGCACTTGTGAATTGTGAAAAACTGTGAATTTTAGACATGGTCAGAAAAATGCTGGTACATGACTATTATGCTACTATGTTTTTGTTTCCCAAGCAAATCCAATAGTTCAGCCTTCGTCTGGAGTGTCTAAAGTTTCTTCCGGCACTTAGGTTCTTTGCCAGATGTCTTAGAAGGTGCAGAGTGTTTTGGCGAAATCTTGGAAATCTAAGAACGAAACTTCCTAACACACAAAATAGCTACAGGCAGCTGTACAGCAACTCGCTATGATGAGGAATGCTAAAACATGGCGATTAGTTACAGGGTAGCAGCCAATGAGCAGTAAGGACAACAAAATAGCACTCTTGGATTGGCTGCTTCCACACCTCCTGCCAAAGAAACAATTGTGGAGGATATTTGCAGTTCCCATGAAATTGCGAGAGTTTCCACGAAAAATTATTAGTTTGGCTCTACGGAAAAATCTGTGAAAGACTGAGACCACAATTTCTGGACAGTAACTTCAGCCTAGAGCTATGTTGTACCCCTAAATCCCGGGAGGTATGAATAATACAAGTCTCAACAAAAACCTGTTTTCTCTAGACTACGGACCAGGAGAAAAACAACTTAGCAAGATAAAACGACAACAAACCTCTTGAAAAAATAAATAATCTATGCTAGCCAAAATTCACAGGAAAACAAAAACAGTTCTGTAGTGCCTCAGTTACCTATGTTAGCAAAGGTTAATGGGAAAACTAGAATTCCTGAGCCCATATAAGACATGCAAATATTCCCTCAGGATGCTGTTAGACAAGCACAAGTGAATCTAAGGTTTTGTCCATGGCACTCACTAAGAAGTACCTTCCCTCTGTGATATCAGTGGTCACCATCCTGGAAACCTGGAATTCTTATATTGTAGCAGCAGCAGCAAAGCACCTCTCTTCCTTCACATTGTAGTGTAAAATTTCGCAAATACGGAACAAATATGTATATTATATTCCTGGTGAGATAGAAGTCAACCCATTACAGTGTTAGTGAAAACCACATGAGAAACTAAAACAACCGACTATCCAAGAGCTGCTCTCTCCTCCATTGTCGCTGGAAAACAAATGGGGAGCCAGGACTCCTCTCTTCTATCAACGAGATGATGTCCCATTGCCTCCACTACGATAATGATATCAGGGACAGGTATTGAAAACCAGAAAGTTAAGTAAGAGTCAAACGTATTTTGACATAATATGAAAATACCTACATTTTCAATCAGTAATCTCTACCATAACAAAGAACTGGAGAATGCGACAACAAATGTGTTTTTAAAAAAAGCAGAAGATGTCAATACTAAGATAACAGAGATGTTAGAATTATCTCACAAAAAACCGTATTGCTAAATACAATAGCTATTGAAAAAGAAAAGTTAATATACCTGAATTGATGAATCTTACATGTCTATATCTGTCAATATCCCCAACCCCTAGGAAGGTAATGATATGCAATATTGTAACCACTGCCAAACTTCAACCACCTCAGTGTGTAAACCTACAATGTTATCATATCAGATCTGTTGTTGTT
>RJWM01042335.1:0-14429 GCA_004363535.1 Dasyprocta punctata | reverse complement strand
TTATTCTCATTTTTTTCTCCATTGTGTTGCTGGCCTCCTGAGCTCTCCCAGAGATGTTTTGAATCATACAGAGATAAATTTGCTCGTGAATGTGATGAGATTGGAATCCCCACTGCCATGTTTATGACTTGACTATGATAAATTTTTATAGCTGTTTTTAGTAATCTTCTCTTCCTTTGGTTTTTAGATGCTGCACTTCAATATTCCAAAAAGTGGCTGCTTGATTTAGTTTTGCAAGAGGGCCCATGAGCCTACTGAATTCTTCCAACTTCTAATGGGGAGTATCTTTTTTTAATAATTTGCAAAATAAACTAATATATTCACAGTACTATATTTGAAATAATCATGAAGCATAAATGAAACAAGTAAACACTCCTCATTTTATTCTCCTTTTTAAGTCTGTCCCATTACAGAAATAATCACAGTTAATAGTTCCATATTCATATTCCCAGAGTGTTTTCTATATGATATATATTTGTGTGTGTGTTTATGTTATGCACTCTATTTTCTGGTGCATTTTTTCAGCTTTTCTTTTTCAAAACCTTTTGCTGTATGAATAATTGAATTGTTTAGTCTATTAAATACACTGATTTATTTATACTTATACACTTTGATATTTTGCTTTGACACAGATAATAAAAGTATCCCATATAATTATTCTTAAATTATATGTGATATGGTTTTCCTTTTACCTACATAAAGTGAAAAAATTTGGAGTTTACTTTTGTTAACATAGAGTTTAAATTTCCCAAAATTAAAAAGCTATTCATATATTGAATAGAAATAATTATTTTTTATTAATATTAGCCATCCATCCTCCTGAAATTAAAATACACATAATTTTGCTATGCTCTATATCACTATCACAAGACAATTACATATGTTTCAGTATGTACAACTATATAAAATAATTTTAGACATGTTTCAGTATGTGCAACTATATAAAATAATTTCATGTTTCATATGTGGCATGTTTCATATTTCCTATAGTCTATATTTAAATTTGAAATTATGTTATTGTTGAATATTTTTATGTTTATGATTTTTTTTTATTTGTATTTTTGAGACAGGGTCTCATTATGCAGTTCAGGCTGGCCTTTAGCTCACTTTGTAGCTCAGGCTGGTCTCAAACTTACAACAATCCTTTTGCCTCAGTCTCCTGAGTGGTGAGATTAAGGTACGTGCCACCATGCCTGGCTTATTTTCATGGTTTTTAAGTTCATCTAGCGTTAATAATTCCATTGGGTTTGTTTTGAGCATATATAAAGAAATTTGTTGTACAATTATAATATTTGAAAAATGTCAAATCTGCATTTTAAAATTTAGCACGTATCTCCAGATAATCAGTACTTGCAGTGTATCTTTTTTTTTTTTTTTTTTGCGGTACTGGGGATTGAACTCGCAACCTCGTGCCTGCCAAACAGGCACTCAAGCCACTGAGCCAAACTCCCAGCCCTGGTTTTTTGAGGCGGGCTCGCACTGTGTAGCTCAGACTGGCCTTGCGCTCACGTTGTAGCCCAAGCCGGCCTCGAACTCACAACGCTCCTCCTACCTCAGCCTCCCGAGTGCTAGGATTAAAGGCGTGCGTCACCACGCCTGGCTTGCAATGTATTCCTGACAAAGTTTCAAATTCTTATATTAGTTTTACAAATTATTTGTTAGAAGTATCATACAGAATTTACATTTGCCATTACTCTAGGGAACATGTTCTTTTATTTCTCATCATACTCTCTGTTGCATTACCACTAACTTGTAAGAACACTAAAGCATTATATATGCATTTCTAATACTATATCCTTAGTGAATTCTATTCTTAGATTTAAGAGATTTTTACTTGTCAATTTTACTGATTTTTCTACAGAAAGAGATTTGGATGTTATTGGTTGAATTGATGGGTTCTTTGTTCATCTTTCTCAATGATTCTTACTTTTAACTTCACTAATTTCATTTTTTTGTACTTTAGTTTTTTAAAGTGTCCCTGAATTGACTGTTTATTTCATTTATTTTCACTCTTCTGTAGTTTAAAATGAACAGACTCATGGATATATATTTTCCTTTGACAAATGTATTAATAATTAAGTGTTTATAGGGTTTTTTCGCGCAGACATTATGCTATACACACATAGCATAATGAGAAATATCACAAGTTATCACATCATGTCCATTATATCTTGTTGTGATTATAGGTATGATAGGAGAGGCTTTTAAACACTGTAACATTTTATTCAACATTACAAAAGTAAATATCCAAAGGACTTGGAAACTGACAATCAGATTTGTCATCATGTGTCATTTGAAATGAAGGTATCTATATGGTGAAGCTTTGCAGTGTTGCACTTGGCATTCAAAATATAGTCAATACCTTCCATGGATTTTACCATACTTTATGTATTAAGTGACAATACTGTAGCTAATAAAAATTATGCAGGGCTGTCAGTCCATTATCACCAAAATACTGTTCTTGTTAATACAAGAAGGTTGGATGGCGATATCTTTTTCAGATGATATTAAAAAATGGACTTGAGTTGTGACACTGGTTTGAAAATAATCAAAACTTAGGGAGACAGAATACTTTAAATAGAGAATGAATCCATAGATTTAGTTCTATTATAAAAGTTTAAAACATGACAGCAACTGAATGTGCCAGACAATTATAAAAAAATGAGAGCTTTTTGTTACTTGTTTTGCATTGGTGTTCTAAGCAATACTTAAGGAGAATGTGTATCTATTAAGCACTTCAATTAACACTTTCGACCCTTGCCGAAGTATCAGCAACTAAAAAATTTAAAAAAGGACTCATACTGCAATCATTCTACTACATGAAGATCACAAAGTTGCAAAATATCTGTTATAAGAATATGTCTACATATATTTATAAACAAACACTTTCATTCTACAAACCCTTGCAGTGTAGTAGGCTAAATATTAATGGAAAATATGTGCTCAGACTTAGCTTATTATTATAAGTGGAATGAAATGCAGTTATGCCACAATTTTTAAGTCTAACTGCTTTTTTCTTCCTGTTTACATTTTGAAAGAACAAAAAACTTCAGCTGGAAAATTGGCCCATAATCACAACCTATTAAGCTTCCACTAATATTGCAATACAAGTAATGGGTTTTTAATGAGCTTATCCATTTTAACATTTATATAATTTATTAACTATTTTCTCTTTCACTATTTTGTATATGAACAAAAATACTTTGAATAAATTTCTTTTACTGAAATTTTCGAATCCTCACTTTCAGTGATAACCCCATCAGCAGTTACCAGTGATAAGTGTACTAGAGATAATAAATACTGTGGGCGTTATGATACAGCTTGATGTATTATGAAGGACCACTCCTGTTGATAATTAATTATCTCATGTGTACCATGCAGTACCTGCTTTTCACAGGTCTGCCATGAGAGGAAAGTTCAACTTACATACCAAATTGAAGTTATTGTATATTGCAAGCATCTGTGCTCGAACCCACTGTTAATTTAACTAATGAATTAATGTGGAGCTCCTCCGGGAGTTCTCCTATGAGGGCACACATACACGCTTTGTATACATTTTTTAAACAAAATGTTACAGATAATATGTGAGGTTAATTTAGACCTTTCAAAATGTCATCCAAAGAACTTTTCAACTTTTTCCCTACACAGAAAATTGTATATACTTTAAATAGTAGAATGAAACTTTCTAATAATCTGAGCTTCATGTGGAATACAGAATTTGTGTTAGCTCCTAGGGTAAAAGAGTGAACCAATTTAGTCAAATTTCTGATTTTACATGTCACATTATGATCCAGGTGCTAAAATGCTCTGGAGCAGAGCTCATTCGGGTGGTATAGCCCTTTTATTCATTAAGTCTCTTAGAAGATTTCTTGGAGGCTGACCTGCAACTCTATGAGTCATTAGCATGAGGCAAAATTGTTTGAAGAGAGAGCCACGCTTTTGTCCTATAGAAAGTCTTTTCAGTACAGTCACATTTGCTTCACTGTGTAATTTAACAGCTTGTGCAGTAGTCACTGACAGCTCACAGCACTGTTGTTATTCAAGGCTAAACAGATGAGAGAGACATAAACGGCTAATAACATGCAGGAAGTTATGTTCTTAAAGTAGCAGTCTAATTCTACATCTTCATTTGGTGGATAGTTGAAAACAAATTAAAATTTCCTGACCACTAGAGGCAAAAGCAGTGTCAACCAAATCAGTTGTATCAAATTCTTGTAGGGCGGAAATATTCTTAATAAAATGTCACAGAATGAAAGAAAATAGTAGGAATAATACAAATGGACTAGAATATGAAAACAATCATCAATCTCAGTAGTAAGCAAATAAATGCAACGTCAGACAGCAATAATAGCTCAACTGCCTAAAATTGGGTGAAAATTAAACGTTGAGGTTTAGAGTTGTAGAAAGTATAGGAAATGGGCAATTTTATGTTGCTTTAGGTTAAATGTGGATTTCCTAACAAAAAGTTATTTCTTTCAAAAAGCTATAATGTCTTTTTATTCACTGACTTTTCATTTATGAAAAGATAGTAGAAAATGAGAAATATATATGCAGATATATATACTTTTATATATGTATTTGTATATATATATATATGTATATATACATATTTTAAAAATGTGACTCTGGTTGTTTGATTGTTCAGTTTTAGTTTCAGTGACATTTATTTTTACATTGTTGAAGTACTGAGTATTGAACCCAGGACCTTCATACTGAGAGATACCCTCAACTGATTTTTTCTTTTAATTTTGAAACATGATCTTGTAAAATTGGTAAATTTTCCACACTGGGCTTAAGCACATGATCCTCCTGCCTCAGTCTCCCAGAGTCCTGGGGATGACAAGTGTGGGCCACCAGAGCTAGTGAGGTCATTTGCTAAACAAAACAAAACAAAACAAAAAACAACAAATGTTTAAATTTGAATGTATTTTTAGTGTCACAGCAAAATTGAGAGGTACAAAGGTACAAAGATTTCCTGCCCACCCTTCTCCAACATATGCACAACTTCTATCATGGTCAACAATTTCCTTAGGAGTGGCACATGTGTTATAACTGATGAAACTACACTGGCATATTATTATCCAGTAAAGTCTATAATCTCTCTTGAGGTTTACTCTTGATGTACGTGCTATGGATTTGGACAAATGTGTCATATCATGTGTCCAGCATTATAGTGTCACACACAAAATTTTCATTTTCCATAAAATTCCCTGTACTTTTCCTATTCAGACTTCCCTCTCCCCTCGAGCCACCACTGTCTCCATATTTACATTTTCCCAAATGTCACATTGAATTCTCTCACTTAATATGCACTCAAATGTCCTCTGTGTCTTTTTGTGGCTTGATAACTCCTTTCTCCTTAATCTCTGATAATAACCTATTGCCTGGGTGGATATATCAGAGCTTGTTTATCCATTTATCTGTGATGTACATCTTACTCTGTGATCTGACAATCAAGTTCCTTGGTATTTACCAAAAAGAGTTGAAAGTTTATGTCCACACAGATGCCTGCACGCAAATGTTTATAGAAGCTTTATCCATCATTGACAAAACATGAAAGTGACGGTGTTTTAAAACAATGATTATGTTGTGAAATTCTAATTTTTTTTAAAAAAAACTTACCATAGAAGAATTTGACTTTTTCTCTTGTGGAGAAAATTTCTCTAAACATTAACACATGCATAGATTTACTCAACTGCCATCATAAAAAGCATGCAGAGTAATTCTGTCACTAAAATCCTCCTGTTGGGAGCCATTGAAACTGGAAATTGAACACACGTGCAGGGCTGCCACATGGCTGGGGCAAGGTAAGGTCACAGCTGAGGACACCTGGCTCCATCTCCAATTAACCAAATAAAGACTGTATTTTATTCCTGTAGTGAAATACAAGATGGAGAACTTCTCATAAGATAGTTTTCCTAAATTAGACAATCTGTCACTGGGAAAAGTCCTTAAACCACTCCCAAGCTCTGTTCAGTTTCCCGTGTTTTCCACTCTAGCCCCTCCTTGTTTGGAAACTAAAATAAATATGGGCCATCCAGAGGCGTCCCCTGTCTTAGCCACCAGAGCCACGAACTCTGCAGAGGGTTTTGATCCTCCTGGCACCCTAAAATCATACACTTATCTCATTTACTTAAGTCTTTGCCATACACTCATCTGGAAGACTGGGGATCTAGGCCAGGTCCCCGATAACCTCCCTTGTGCTATCTTATTGTATTTACTCTCTTCCACCCATTACTACTGACAACTATGAATAATGTGTATTTCTACAGTTTTATCTTTTTTATTATGTCATATAACTGAAGTATAAAATAAATAACCTCTTAGGACTATCTTCCTTCAGTCAGCACAGTGCTTATGGAATTCATCTAAATTATCTTGAGTATATCTACAGTTTGTTCAGTTTTATTGCTGACTAGCATTCAGTTATTTGTATGTACCCATGGTGCATTAATCTGTTTACCCACTGAAGGACATTCAATAATTTTCAGTTTTTGTCAATTATTAGTAAAGTTGCTCGACATAGTTTTGTGCTTAATTTGTGCATAAATGTCACATTTCACATATATAGAGTAAGCACAGTGGCCTGAGATTGTTGAGTCATAAATTAAGTGCAGGGTTAACTTTTAAGAGCTACCTGTTTTATTCAACAGTTTTTAAGAAACAGGTGCATCAAAATACATAAGAGATTAATTTCTTCTAATTTGTTAACAATTGATTTTTGTCATAAAATTTGTATGTTTACCTGTTTACTTGTTTTTTGCTATTTTAGTAGATGTGCAGGGAAATTCATCACCATTTTTTAAAAAAGAGAATAAAAACAAGCAAAATAAAACAGAACAAAGCAAACCATAACAAACCAGTGTAAGTGGCACATGACTTCAAAACAATATGAAATTAACAATGGTTACCCTAATGATTCTTGTTGTCTTCAAGAACAGCTGTAGATACCTTAAGACATAGTAGAAATCAAACAAAACAGAACAGAGTAAAACCAATAAAAATAGAACAGTGAATGCAGTGAAGGACTCCAAAACAAGACAATAGTAAATCTAAAATGGCTACAATAATATATCCTGCTATCTTTGAAACAGCTGCCCATACCATTGGATATAACAAAATCAAACAAAAAACAGAATAAAACCCAACACAACAAAACAAAGAAAATGATATGGGATTTCAATGGGAATTAACAATGGCTACCACATTCAGAAGGAGATCCCCCAGAGATGTCATACTGCATACCATGATTCTCTGAATAGGTGATCAGACCACCAGCCCTAGACCTGCAAAGTCAGTGAAGCACCAAACACTACATGCATCAAATTGCGTTTCACCTCAATAGCTATCATCACAGCCTGTGTTTCTCCAAATTAGCAGGTTGCTTGTGGGGTGTGTGTGTTTGTGTGTGTGTGTGTCGATCTTCTTGTTTCCCAGCCCACACATCAGAAAGGACTGGGGTCTGGCTGTTGTGCATAGCAGCAGTCCCCACATGGTGCTGGTTCACAGCGGGGCTTGCTACTTGTTGATTTCTTGTTCTCTTTCTCTGCAGTCTGCAAAAGGGACTGACTCACTGTAAAAGGCTAGGGTCTGGTGGTCCCATATGCAGCGATGGCCTGTGCATGGCACTGGTTCACAGTGGGGGCTTGGTTCTTGCTGATTTCTTGTTCTCTTCTCCCACAGCACATGAATGGTACTGAATCACCAGAAAAGGCTGGGGTCTGGCTGTCCCCCCCAGGTGGCAGTGGACTGCGCATGGCATTGGTTCCCAGGAGGGCTTGCTTCTTTTTGATTTCTTGTTCTCTTTCCCCTCTGTCTGTGCTAGTTTATCATCTTCTAAAAGGTTTCATTTTCCAAGTGGCTAATGATTTGAGGCATACTCTCGATCTCCTCTGCTAACCATAGTATCTCTTGGTAGTGCATCTGTTTGTGTCTATTACCCATTGTTTTATTGATTTATTTCAAATATATATATATATGTATATATATAAATATATATATATATATATATATTTTTTGTGTGGTACTGGGAATTGAACTCACAACCTCACGCCTGTCAGACAGGCACTTAAGTCACTGAGTCAAACTCCCAGCCTGGTTTTTTGAGGCAGGGTCGCACTGTGTAGCTCAGGCTGGTCTTGTGCTTGCGTTGTAGCCCAAACCGGCCTCGAACTCACAACGCTCCTCCTACCTCAGCCACCCGAGTGCTGGGATTAAAGGTGTGTGCCACCATGCCCAGCTATTTTAAAATTTTTGATATTGAGTTGTTTTCATATTGCAGATACATGCAATCATGTGATCTGTAAAATTTTCTCTTTAGTTTTGACTTGCCCTTCTGGTTCTACTAGTGATGAATAAATGTTTTTGATTTTGTGACATCCAATATGTCATTGGAATGGAGAATATTTTTGATCCCATTTATAGAATTTGATCAGATATCTTCTTGCTGGATTTTAGTGAAAGATTAAAATAAACCCAAATATACAACTTAAAAAGACTGGTAAAATGTATTGTGTCCCCTGGATATCTAAATTGTACCAATAAACTTCGTAAAAAAAATGCAGGTGTTGTAAATTACAATTTCAAAGAATATTTAAAAACTCAGAAATACTTTAATATATTAATTTCATGTCTTATATGTCAAGTATAAGTATATATTATGTATTTCGGAAAATTATGTATTAAGATAGTATATATTATGTATTTTGGAAAATTATGTATTAAGATACTATAATCATGCATTAAGAGAATATCTATGTTTGTGAATTTTCTTATTTCAAAAATTAAGCATAAAATCGTTCTGTTTTGCTGGAGATTTAGCTCAGTGGCCTAAGCACTTGAGGTACCAAAAAAAAAATCATCCTGATTTTTAAAATTGCTTTAAATTTCAAGATTCGACACTTTTAAAGGGCTCTCTCTTGGTTAGAATTATTTAGATGGAGACAGATATGATTTGTTGTACATTATTATTACCAATATTTTAAGCTTGATATAGCACATGAATTTTCAAGTCATAATTAAATATTTCCTGCTCTTCTTTATGCAAATTATACTGAGTTGTTTCCTACATGTCATAAACTACATACTTGACTAAAACAAAATAATGATCAATTAAAAATCTTCTTTTCTACAAATAAACAAAGGATCATAACATATATTTGCTTAATGTAAGTATTAGCAATCCACTACTTTTTAGTTAGGTTCACTTGAGATTATATAGTTCAAAACAATTTAAAAACACTGCAGGTAGAATTAGAAGATATTTGATTTAGTGATGTTCTATGTAAGTGACAAACGTATTTCTGCTCTTAAGCCTCTCATTTCTTGGGGACATGTTTACCATAATTAATTTAAAATAATTCTTTACTTTGCTAATATCTTACTTTGTTTTCGGCAGTTTTCGCCCCAATACACTAATATTCTGCTTCAAAAATAGTACTAAAATGGCAGCGCTGATCCCAGAAAACTAACAAGTAACAAATTATTCTTCATCCTCTCTGGCTTTGGCCACAACAAACATGTAATTATCATGGCAGCCACTAGAGGGAAGAATAACAAAGGGTTGCAGCTGAGATACCAACAGATGCTGTGTTTCAGGTGAAGCCCAGGTATACTGTGATTACTTTCTCAGTGTCCTGTTGACGTCACAGTAAAAATTATCAAAATTCATAACATGTTCATCTTATACAGAATTAAATGATCTTTAACTGAATAGAAATCTGTTTCTTTCAATCTAGATACATCAGTTTTACTGCAGCTGGAAGCTAAATTTAAGAAAAATACCCTTATACATCCTTTCCAATTTTAGGTTGTTGAAAATTATCATGTATCCCTCAATTTGAGCCTTTTTGTCTATATCTATATTGCAATTCTTTTTTCATTTTGCTAATGTTTATGAAAACAGACATTACACAGAGGTTTAAATTAATTGAAAATGACAAATAAAATCAACAGAAAATAGTAATATTTTGGGAATACCAGCTATATACATGGCTATTTACATATGTACTTCATCAAAAACCTTATAAAGTAAATACAATATCTATTATTTAGATAAGCAATCTGGAGCGTAAATATTTCCTAGATTTACATAGGCAATATAAATGTCAAGCACCACTGTTTTTGTTAATGATTTGCCAGTCTTACTGGAATAAAGACCAATGCAATCACATAAATATGTAATAGATTTTTGAGACAACTCTATTACTATATGTATTTAGTCTAATTATTGAAGTTGTTAAATTATTACATGATAATGGGAATGTTCTTGAAAACTCTACAGTGCCAAAATCACTTATGAAATAACTGTAGATTGAGCTATTTTAGTACTTCTCATCAAATTAGTAGCACATCTGAAACATGAATGATTCTTATCAGATATTTAGAAGCTGCATTTCTAATAGCATTTTCTATCAACCTCTATTTTCCTACAGGGTCAGAAAACCGATATATTTGAAAGTATTAATTAAATTCAGGCATGTTTTATTGTGCATTCCTCAGAAAATATTCATAAAAATTCCTGACTGTTTTTATTGAAAGATGGAGGAAGAATAGTGAGAAATTGAAAGACACTTTAAGATGGGTATTTATGAAGGAAAAGTCTGAATGAAAGAGAAGAAGAGGGGAAGGACTTGGATACTTGATAAACTTTTCACGGCATCACTATATAATTGTATAATCTCGTGGGAACAATAGACGGTTTCTCCTCACCTGGTGGTTGTGGGTAAGGAGAAAGTGAAAGGATTTGGAAGAAAATCTGTATTGGATTTGGCTACTTATTAAACAAATATTTATGGAGCATATTTAGTGAGAATATGCTGGTGAACAAAACACACAAGTTGTCAGGAAGTCCATAAAACAGGGTAAGAATGAAAGTTCAAGAACTCAAGAACACTGAACATATATTTTGCATCATTTGTTTTTACTTTAGAAATCACCTAGGGCATATACTTCAGATCAACTGACCTAGGTCATATGCATAATATAATACCTTTCTTAAAATGCCCTAAGTCCCTAAGAGTTTTCCTTCTGCAAAGTTGAAAGTTTCGGTGTTTTTTTTTTTTTCCTTTTTCTTTTTGTAGCACTTGGGACTGAACTTGGGACCTTGCACGTGCAGTGCTCTACCACTGAGCTACACCCTCAGGCCAGAGCTCCTTGCATGGTCTTTCTCATGCATATGACTTCCCTGTGGTAGTTAAACATTCTTGGTACTGCTTTAACTCAGACAAGATATTCACCGGTGATCCGTGATTTTTATTCTTCACAATACTTACACAAGACTTTTGTACATGTGGCAGATTAACTGAAATTTTATGAAGCTGGAGAACATTTACCAAGTAACAATGCAAATAATGTAAAAATGAAGATTAAACTCACTTCTCCTAAAGTCTGTTTATTATTCTAACCAAACATCTCCACAGGTTCTGCCTCGGGTCTTGTAGCTGTGTAACATCACTCTCTCTATTTCTCCCTTCATCTCTAATTCGAACTATTTCCTTTGCTTCTTCAGTCTAACATAAGTTTTATGACTGTCTTTGTTCCCAGATTTCCTAGCAGAACCTACTGTGGGTATAGAATGGAGGGGTGGTGGTCAAAGTGAGCCAAGACCTTCTGTCTACTAGTTCTACATAAAGCTCTTGCTACCTTTATAAATATAGTGAATGGAAATGTTCCTTTTATTTGAATTCATGGCTTGTTTTCTTCATTTAATATTGGATATCCTACAGGAAAGGAGACCACTCTGCAGTTCAATGATGAGTTTATGTATTGGTAGTGATCTGACTAGGAAACCAAAGCCATCTCCCTAAGGGATTGAACTCTTGCTGCTTTTTCATTTTACTTTGAATGATATAAAAATTCTAAATAGTGGTCTGCAAGACTTTGATCCTTAAGGATCAGGCCTCCTTTATGTCCCATTGGTTTTGGGAAAGCACCAGGGTTCTTTGTTTTGTTTCTGTTCCCATACTTCTGAATATTTGCAAATGCTGGTCCATTTTGAAAAGTATCACTTGGTAGGGGTATTTTGTTACCTCTAGATTTTTAACTGTGGCAAAATATAATTTAACACTGTAAACATTTAATGTGTATACTTCAGTAATTTTAAGTATTTACATCGTTATGTAACAAATCTCCAAAACTTTTTCATTCTATAACCCAAAATATTATACCATTGAGCATTATCTCATTTACCCCTCACTCAGTCTTTAGCAACTACTATTCTATTTTTCCTATGAACTCAATTACTCTAGGAACGTTGTATAAATGTCTGCAGTTTGTGCATTTTTCTGAGCATTGTGTCTTGATGGTTCATCTATGTGTCAGCGTGTGTTTGAAGCGCCTTTCTAATGGTTGCATTATATTTCATTGTATATGTTTAACACATTTTGTTTATCTAATCGTAGTTCTTTGGCGACCTGGGTTGCTTCCAACTTTTGGTTATTGTGAATAATGGTATGACTACAATTTATACAAATATATTTTAAGGTTTTGTTTCTAATCTTTAGGAGATGTATTCAGAAGTGAAATTGTTGGATTACATAGCATTTCTATTTTTAATTTTCTGAGAAATTGCCATTTGTATTTTCTGGAGTAGACACACCATTTTGGATTCTTTCCTCCAGTGTATGGCATTCCAGGGTTCCCAAATTCTTGGTGCATATCATCATTGTTTTGAATGAGTAACTCTTTGTCTTTACATTAGTTTAAATACCACCAACTTAGAGAAACCTTTGTGATCTGACCCAGGGATATTTCCCACACTGCCCAGTTGTTGTCCGTTTGGGTGCCTTGCTAGTTGTATTCACAGATTTTAAATTTTGTTTTAAGTCGTGTAACTGTTACTTTCTTGACATTTTTATTGTCTCCTCTTCACAAAAACTTAGTAGTCCCATGAATGCATGAAAGAGGGAACTATATTTTCTTTTTCCTCCCTGACACATGGTAGTTCTTCAAAGATTTATCAATAAAAATTATTTCTATACCATTTTAATATTCATGTTTAGAGATCCTCAACACTAAACGTAACAGTTTGATTTTTTATAAATACATTGTAATAAAGTAAGTAGGTTATTACAATTCTGTGTTTCTACAATATTGACAGGTATGCATTTTATTCCTGCTTTAAGTTTAAAAAAAGTGGACTTCTAAACATCAGGGCACATGGGCTGTCAGTAGGAAAGTTGATATTGAGAGCATGTCTTCTTGAGCAAGTCCGTATTGTTGGGGCACAATCCTCAAAGGCTAAAAATCTGCCTCTAATAATATGGACATTTGCTGGATCATCCTAGAAAAATGATATTCACCTTCTCAGTGATATTTTCTGCAATAGTTTTACCAAATGTACCATTCTTTTCCTTATTAGGCATTTTCAACAAACATTTATGTAAGTGACTTTTTGTTTGTTTGTTTTTAATTCAAAATCGAACCCAGAACCTTGTGTTTTCCAGGCTGGTGGTTGTGCCACTGAGCTATATTCCCAGACCCGTAAATGTTTCCTAAATAGTAAATGATATTCATACTTGCATATAAGTACACAAAATTGAATTGTGTCTCACTATCCTATGAATTTGTAGATTTGGCTTCTATAGTGTATGTTGGACAGACTAAAGAAAATCAACATTAAGCAGATACACTGCTTAGGAAAAATAGGGATGATATTTTAGATTTATAGATATATTATAACCAAACTAAGAGAATTAGATAAAAGTATGTTATTTGTATTTGCACAACTTTATTGCGCGTACACCTTTATTAATAAGTATTTACAATTTCTATTAAAATATTGAAATATAAAATACCTGTGGTACAGAAACAGTGTCCTTTACTAATAATTTAATATTTAGTGTATAAACAAGGGAATTTTTCTATCTTCATGCTAGTGAACTGACCTACATAGTCATTATTTAACAGAATTAAATAACAAGTACAATATAAATTAACTCATTTATGTTTAAAATAATTTTAAGTAATAAAACCTTAAAATTTCAATATAAATATACTGTATTTTGCTTCATTTAAACAGATATATATATATATATATAAATATAATTATAGGGGTATATAGTTTGTGGAGTTATGTATTTTTATAACACAATATTCATAAGTTAGACAACATAGCAATTAAAATATGAATAAAATATATGAACAAGACATGACTTTTAAGTTCTTCAAAATGCACACATTCTCGAGCCGGGCGTGGTGGCGCACGCCTTTAATCCCAGCACTCCGGAGGCTGAGGTAGGAGGAGCGTTGTGAGTTCGAGGCCGGCTTGGGCTACAACGCGAGCACAAAGCCGGCCTGAGCTACATAGTGCGACCCTGCCTCAAAAAAAACTAGGGCTGGGAGTTTGGCTCAGTGCCTTAAGCGCCTGCCCTGGCAGGCGCGAGGTTGTGAGTTCAATCCCCGGTGCCGCAAAAAAAAAAAAAAAAAAA
>RJWM01042334.1:0-14406 GCA_004363535.1 Dasyprocta punctata | reverse complement strand
AAAGTGGATGTTTCCTCTGAGTTTCAGCCCACCATGAATTTGGGATTCTGGGCTGCAAAGGTACAGAGATCTGTCATCCAAGACCTCCTTGCCAGGGGTTAGCTCCAGTCTCTCTGTCTGAAGAGAGTTTCTCATACATTAATGTTTCTCATACATTAATAGCTTACTTCATCTCCATCATCATCCTGCACATGGGAGCGATGTACATGACATTTTACATCTAACATTTTTCAGACTGTGACAGTATACTGCCATACGTGTGTCACAAAGCCAGAACTCAAAATTCAGACCTTGTGAATCCCAGATGAAGCAAAAAAGAAATCCTGAGACTCATCTGTCTTTCTGAATTATCACATCATGGGTCAGTGCACTCAAAGGAGAAACAACTCCAGTTCCAGTGAACTCCCACCATCCTTTGACCAGATCTTCTTATAAATGTGAGTTCCCATCAGTTGGACCTAAAGATAGAGTGGCAGGGGCCTGTGTGGAGCTCAAAGACTCCTTCCTAGGGGTTAGATACTTCACAACCAAGGGACAAATCCAGAGAAGGTACACATGTCTACAAGCCCCTTCCCCTCAAGAGGAAAGATCAGCCACAGTGTTCAAATGTCATGGGTGTGGCCTCCTGGCAAAAGAGGCTCATTTAATCTGGGGAAAGCTTAGTGCCTGCACCAAGCTCTGTGTAGGCTGAAGCAGGAGATGGACAATGTGATCTCCTGCATCCTCAGCCTCCTTCTGGAGAGACTGACTCTTACACCATTGCCCTCAACAGACACTTTTCAGAATCTTTCCTAAGTGAAATGTCTTCTACCTACTACAGTTCTTGAGATCCCAGGAATATGAACCCATAAAGCAGCTGGGGTGGAGAAGAAAGGGAAAAAAAGGAAACCATGGCTGGAAGTTAGCAGGGAAAGGCTCCTATTTTGGACGTGTCTACAAAGACACCAGCTTCACCTTTGTTGATTTAACAGGTGGCAATCTGGGGAAAAAGGGGAGGAAGATGTGGAAGTCACACCCCTCCAAGCTTAATTCTCATTGGCCCTTGATACTCTTTAAAGAATACAGCAGGTTAGCCTCCATGCCCAGACCCCCTGAGGATTCTGTGGTTACACTCACCTCTCATCGCACAGCATGAGATTCCTGACTCTTATCTTCTTGGCTGCTCTGGAGGGGGCCTTGGTCTGTGCCCGTGAGTATGGTCCTTTCACATCAAAATCCTCATAGTCCAGGCAGCCTGAGATCCTTTCTTCAACCTCTCCCACCCTATCCTGACTTCCCTGCCTCTGCAAATGTTTCCTGCTCCCAGTCCTCCACATATGGCCTCTGACCTCCCTGGGCAGCGGAACCAGGATCTCTCTGACTTCTGCCTGTTCTCCTGACTCATCACTCCAACATCACCCTTTCCCTGCTATGCTCCAGCCACACTGACCTTCTTTCAGTGTCTTTGGGGCACTGAAAATAGTTGGGCAGTTGCCTCCTACACAAAGATGCCCTGACAAGCATTGGTGGGACCTAATCTAGTCCATGGTCCACCAGCCATGCTAGGGCTGTGTCTCTCGGGAGAAAGGGACATCTTTTCCAATCCCACAAAAGCACCATCTGGCTCAGCAGTACCCTTAAACGTCCGTCTTGCTCTGCCCTCTGCCTGAAATATCTTTCCTCTCCCCATCCAACCAACCTTCCAATTCTTATGTCACCTGGCCAATGATTGTTTTCATCTAGCCAGTCTATTTAGATACAGTTTCTGAGAAAAGCCCTTTATAAACATGCAGAATAAATTAAATTTCTCTTATCCTTGTCACACCATGCTATATTTCCCCCTTCTGGTACCATCATACCACATAATGGAATGTAAGTTCTGCTGAGACACCGGTATTATCTGTTTTCTTCAGCACTGAAGTTCTACGGACTGGCAGAGTTTTATACAATCATTGTGTTGAGGGGATAGACAGAGGAAGGGGTGGGGTCTCCATCCCAGAGGTCACTGGACACAGCTCATAACCCCCCACACCATCCTCCCCGACCACGGAGGATCTTGAGCCCCTTTAACCATGGTTGGCCTCCTGACAGCAATCTCAGAGAAGTCTCACAAAGCAGGAAAAGTCAGAGGTAGGCAGTGTTCTCAGGGATAGCACACTTTGCACTTTGCAGAGGAGAAAACATGCAGAAAAGTGTGAACCATAAATCCCACCAAGAATGTCCTTGTGGAACTACTGATACGGCAGAAGGGTCTGTTCAACCAAGAGGGAACTTGAACCCCTTCAAGTCACAGAAATTACTGAGAGCTGTGTTTGGGGAGGGGGAGAAAGGGTGGCCCAGGTATCCTGATTGAGTTCTCTCTCTAATCTGACATCTGCTTTCCCCATTGCAGAAGATGCGTCTTCCAGCAACTTGGAGCTCCCTACAACCTGTGAGTCCTCCTCTCCCACTGTTGCCTTCTGTGAGAAGGCTCAAGAGCTGGGGATATGAGTGGAGGTGGGAAGAAGCCAGGGAAGGGACTGGGGTTCTGCTCTCAGTGATAATGGAGGGAAGCAGGTGATATTAGAAAGAGGATAACACAGATGGGGGAGGGACAGGACTAAAAGGAGGGACTAAGGACAAAAGAGGATAACCCAGGCAGGAAAGGAGAAAATAAAAGGAGGGAAACTTGAGGTTAAATGGTAACCCAGTAAGTAATGATCCCAAATGACACAAACACCTTCACCTGCAAATAGCTCCCATTAACTCCCAACTTGTTACCAAGGTACCTATCACCTGGCCTCACACTTCCTTTTTCCAAATCTATTTTCCATGAGTCTCCTTAATACACCACCCACATCAGCTCAGCTGAGCTTGTTTCCATTTCCCACACCTACCTCACAGCTTCCTTCCCACCCACCACCAACTCTTGTCAACTCCCTTCCTGCCCCCAGAGAAGCCATCTCAAGCATCCTCCCCCAGTGAGGTCCCACCTTCAAGACCCAGTTTCTCAAGTGCTCCCCAAGTCTCACCAGACCCTAATCTAAGTCCTTCCCCAACTCTGCCCACTGAAAGTGTTCAAACCTGATGAGCACATTCCAGGGAGGCATCCAGCATACAGAAATCCTGACCCCATAAAAGGTACCTTTCCTGCTATACCACTTCTGTATCCTGATACCCAGTACAGATTAGGGACCTGGGAACCCTGCCACCCACTCCAAGGAGAAAAAACAATTTGACTTTGTTAAAATCATAAATGTATGTGTTGGTAACTGAAACAACTCTACCCCCAGTGACACCAACAGGCCTGCCAGCAGATCAGATACAAAAGCTGAAGCTGCTCTGTAAGTATCTTTCTCTATGTATCTTTCTCATCTCCAACAGCATCCCACCCTCAAGCACCTATACAATAACTATACCCGCGTATGTTAAACTGTCAGCGATTATGGTGACTATTATTGGCCTCACAATTGCAATAGAGCTTAGCCTAATAACTCGTAACCTCAAAATGATGAATCAGCCCAAGACATACAATTTCTCAAGCTCACTGGGCTACTTTCCAATGCTAACACACCGGCTTTTTCCTCATAAAAATTTACTAATAAGCCAAAATATTTCATCACTAATAAGTGACCTAATCTGATTTGAAAAAGTAACTCCAAAAACAATCTCTGACTTACAAGTACTAATATCTACTCATACATCAAACCAAAAAGGATTAATTAAACTGTATTTTATATCATTCCCCATGACACCTCCACCAAAAAGACAACCTGGGGAGACCAGGCAGACTCACATCTCAAAACAAAGGCACCCCAAGGATGCACGTGCTGCACCCACACCCAGGACTTCTGCAGTTATGCATTTGACTGCCTGCACCCTACACTTCAGCCTCCACTTTAGGAATGGGCACTGGGATGATGTCTGTGGGGAGTTTTCTGTAAATGATGTGGCTTTTCTACTGATATGATTCTTCTGCTCCAAAAGTTGAAGCCCTTGCAAAGAAAACTTCATCAGTTGCAAAAGAGGTCTATGAAAAATTGAAAGAATATGTGGATAAAGCCATAAGAACTGGAAAGACATTAAAGGACTGTGAGTATATTCCAAGACAAAAACTAGTGGAAATGAGGATACTCTCCAACCACCAACCAGGGGTGGGAGGTGGGGAGGCACCCCCAATTCTATCACCATATGTGACACCCACAATGGCCACACCCTCAGCTCCTACAGCTTTTCTCACTTCAGTTTTGAAATGTCTGCAATCTCACCTACTGTCGTCTGATACTGATTCTCCCTGGCATCTAACTCCAGGTTCCACTGGAGACCCCACCTGTTTCTATCCTTCCTGCCCTCTGTCAAGGTCCTTCACCCTCTGGTGAATCAAATCTCTACGCTTCAGTTTCCGTGCATCCTCTCTGAGGGGTTCAGTGGGACTGGAGGGTAGAACATGGCATTGGGGAGGAGCAGAAGGGATGGGGCTGGTCCTGGGGCCCTGGAAGCCTCATCCTCATCTCTTCTTTCCTTCCAGATATAAAGGAAACTATGGATGCAAAGACAAAGAGAATTTTAAAATTCTTGCTTTCTATAAGTGAAAAAGAATCAGGATCACTGGACACAAACCTGAAACAACTTGTCAGCCCAGAGCCATTAAACTGAGAGCATCCAATTCACTGTGTGCGTGTGCTCGTCAGGTGGGCCTTTAAAGGGTGCTTGGCAAAAAAACCCTGCCAGAGTGCCATGGTGTCCTGGCCCAGGCTGTAGGCCAGCCTCAACCTGCCTGCAAGGCAGAGCCTCTAACAGATCCTTTTATTCACATCCAGCTACATCCACATGCGCTGAGCCTCCTTCTAGTCCAAATCGGCCTCCTATTCCCACATGGCTCTTAGTAACATTTGAGCACTTTCAAAACTTAAATCAACCTCCAAGGACTCATCTTCATGGATATAATCAAAGCCTATTCCATGAGTGCTACTTTCTAGTATTTATATTAGAAACTTATCCTCCTTGCCTCCTAGTCAGTCTACACTGAGCCAAAGTGATTGGCAATGGTTAATTAGATCAGAGAATAAAATAATGAGCTACTACAATGATAACCAGTACTTGACTACAAAGAACAACTGAGACCCTTAAAATCCTTGAGAGATAATGTACAGAAACTGTTTATGACTGTGTTTTAGATGCGTGAATCATCTTCCCCATCTCTTAAAGGGATCTTGGTCACCTCCCCCTGCACCTCTTGTTTCCCTTCACCACAGCCCACATCTGCAAACTGCACCCATGTAAACCAGAGAAGAATAATCTGAACTCCTGCCTGCTCCCTCCCCAGGATAGGAATGTGGCCTATCTGTTCTTTAACATCCCCAGAATGCTTGATCTAGACTGACCCTCTTCCTATCCCACCTGCTTTTCTCCCCTTCTTTCCTGAGTGTGGGGAGTTTTTAGCATAGACTCTGTTGGAAAGGAATGAAGAAATGCATATCCCTCCTTACCACTGTGCCTGTGATAAAACTCAAGGAGACAAGGGTCATCCTCAGGAACGGACCCCTCTGAGCACATACTGTAGTCAACACTGAGCAAACAGAACATTTTACAGTTGAGTAGATAATCGTCATATTGTGAGTTGCATTTTGTTCCCCAAAAGGACAGGTTGAGATCCTAATCATCCCTGCACCTCAAAATGTGACCTTATTTGGAAGTAAGATTACTGCTAATGTAATTAGTTGAGGTCATACTGGAGTAAGGTGACCCTTCATCCAGTAGGCTGCTGTCCTTGTAAGAAGAAGGTAACTTTGATACAGACACAGGCAGAAGCTGATGTGCCCTAGAAGATCCTCTAGGATCTGGCCACTATTTCTCCTCTGGTGTCATCTCCAACATTGAGTCTCTTTTATTCTGTTCCATCTACGCTGGCCTCTGTGTATTGCCCCAAACACGTGGATTATGTTTCTGCATCAAGAACTTGGTTTTCCTTTCTTCCTAGAACATTCTTCTCCATCACCTTCATGACTCACTCATTTACTTTCTCCAGATCCTTATTCAAATGCTACCTTTCAGGAGGGCCTTCACTGGTCAGTCTTTCTAAAATTGCAACTTTCTCCCACATATTCCCTATTTTATTCTCTTCTTACCATTCCTCACTCAGTTCTGTATAATTTACTTATTTATTGTCTCTTCTCTTCTCTAGAAAGAAAGCAGGTCAATACCGCACACATTTTTCCTACCCTCCCTAATCAGGCTCCAGTGTCAGCAGCTTACAGCACCCCGGATACTCCAAGCTGGCTCCCCTCAAAAGAGAGAAAACGTCAACCATCTCACACCCACAAACTGGTGGCTTTCAATGTAGTGATGGCAATAAAGCCTGATGGAAGGAAAACATCTTCTCCAGATACTGTTTCAGATCAAATCCCAGCCCTGATGAAATCTTCAACCCAGGGGCAACAGCAGAAGTCCAAAGGAGGCACCAGAAAGCGGAGGCAGACAGCTCCCCCTTGTGGTAGGGGTCTGTAGAGGCTAACATTTTACCCTATTGTGAGTGAGGAACACTATTACAGGAACTACTCAAGCTTCTTGCAAACACGTGTACAAGCTCGAAGGCTAAGCACAGCCTGCTACCACCCTTCCCACTCCAAATCCATGCAATGACTGAAAACACTTGTTTAGTAAAAATGGGCCTATTTCTGGGTTTGCGGTTGTTTTTCTACTTTCTGGGGCTATGGAAGTTCAGATGTGAGGGGTGTTACAAGTAAATTCTACACAAAGGAATGAGGAAAGTGCTTAATGACACCATTCTGAGTTTAAGAAGAAAGAATTAAAGGTATTATCTCCCAAATTCATATCTCTAAAACCAACTGAATTGATGCCAACAAGAAAAATAAAGACAGACATACAAATGCTATCTTAGATAAGAATAGAAAACATTGGTAACCCCAAATAATACTTCCTGTGGAGAAGTTTTGCCAGATTCAGTGAATCAGAATCAAATTAAGAGAGAATGCAGACATGGTGCCCAATATCGATGGATTACAGTCAGAGGCAAAGCACAGACTTCTCAAAAGTACACAAGACACTCAGAGGAGCAAAAATAAAGACATCAGACCCACCACATGTATAATAAAGCTCATGAAAAAGAGAACTAAACATGTGAAATAGGAAAACATAAAAAAGAAAATGTTCTTTAAAAATGAAAGAAAACTTGAGTCTGGCTTTAGGGAAAGGAAACTGGGCAGTTTAATTAGCATAGCATTTCACTTCTGGAAGCTGAAAACATTCCAGAGCCAGGCACTGGGGAACAGGACTATAATCTCAGAACTCAGAAGGCTGGGTTCCTTCAAGGCAGAAGGATAGCCATGAGCTCAATGCCAGCTAGGCTGCATAATAAGTTTAAGGTTAGCCTGAACTACATAGTAAGGCCCTGTCTCACAAAAATAAAACAAAACAAAAAAGGTTCCAGAGACTGGGTGATCACACAACAGTGTGACTACACTTAGGACTGATAAATAGTACACTTAAAAGATTATGATGATAAATTTTGGTATATGTATTTTTACCATGAGTAAAATTTTTTATTTTAAAAATCAAAAAGGAAAGATAAACCTATAGTCTGAAAGGAAAACTGATTCAAAAAGGCAAATTTAGAGAACTGGCCTTTTCTTATTTTCAAAGATAAAGAAAGACAACCCCCCCTTCTTTGAAGGGAAAAGAGAAGATAGAAAGATGGTTAATGGACATGAGGGTACACTGGACAAGTGAAATAACTTGAGGTTCTATACCACAAAAGGATAACTATAATTAACAACAATTAATTGCACATTTCAAAATGGCTTAGGAGAGAGGATTTTGCATGTTCTCAACATGCACAAAAAAATAAGTGTTTAAAGTGATGAATATACCAAATTATCTGATCTAATTACCCTGATCTAACCATCACATGTGGTTACATGTATTGAAATATCACTCTGTATCCCCAAAATATGTACAATTATTATGTGTCAGTTAAAAGTAATTATTTCAAAACAAAACAAAAGGGATCATTTCAGTATCCAGGGAAAATATTAACACATGTACTGAAGAGGGAAAAAATCAGACTGACCTCAGACTTAAACACCAAAATACAGTGGGAAATCCTTACAAAACTTGTACTTACCAGGCTAAGACAACAGGAAAATATTCTCAAATATACCAGAATCCAGGGAATTTCATTTCCATGAACTTTTTCTCAAAAGAAAGAAATTATTAGAACATAAACTTCACCCATCCAAGAGATGAATGGAGAAAATGAGGTAAAAAGATTAGCTACGGGAGCTAAAGCCACTTTAGAAGAGCAAAGAGTAAATACTATAAACTATGAGAATGCATCAAAAAATTCAAATAGGGAAAGAAGAGAAAAGAGCATTAGTGTAAGCAGACCAATTTATACAACTTTTATACTGGAGAATCAAAAAATATTTTTCAGCTGCTAAATCAAATAATAAAGTATAAAGAATATCACTAGAAGTAGTAATAAAAATTTAACCCATGAAAATGAATGATAAAGAGGAGGAAGAACAGAGAAAGACGGAAATACAATATTTTAATCATAGCTAGTAGAGGTAATCAGCTCTCAGTAAATAAGGAATTGAGTATATCATTTGCAGTTATGGTTACAAGGGTAATCAATAAGACTGCAAACAAACAATAAATATTTATATTATCAAACCATACATAAAAAAGAAACATAGGTCACATAGCAATACATAATTTTAAAAGCTATTAAAATGGAAAGATAAAATTAAGACATAACTATTAGCAAACACACCTTTCATATGAACAAATAAAGAGAGCACAAATTCATGTCTTAAAAGCAAAGGATTCTCATGTTGGATCTTAAAGCAAGACCCAACTATAAAACTGGATTTAAAAAATATGTCAAGAACAAAGTAAATGCTTCCTTCCTAACCACTTGCATTCCTGCCTTCCTCCTGAATAATTCAGTAGGGAAGCCATAAATAGACATGAGCAAGGTGGGACATGAGGGATTACTGGATAGCTGGAGCAAAGTGTCAGAATTGGAGATAGGAAAGCGTCTGCCACAGGGTAAGGAAAGCAGTGACCTGCCATGGGGTGTCAGAGACCAAGCAGGGTGAGGAGAGCACCACACAACCTGATGTGGCGTGTTGGAGCTCAAACAGGATTAAGGGGTTGATGTGGTACAGGTCACCTGAGCCTGAACTCCAAGATGTTAGGTCAGAACTGGAGGACACAGTGAGAAGCTATGCCCTTCCATATACAGGAACATGTAGAAATACATGTAGATGTGTGTGTGTATTCTTTATCTGGAGAAATGTACAGACATACACATATGTATAAATAAATACAAACATTTCCCAACTTAACCACAGGGAGTCCCCAGAAGCAGTAAACATTCCAAGAATAATGAGAACACATAAAGCCTAATATCTTTATTTCCAAATACCATAAAGAGAACAGGGATCTTTGGAGAAATGGCTGATACAAAGTACATGATGAGCCTAGAATATTTTGTAATGCCAGAAAGTAAGAAAGTACTTAAAGAATGATGGAGCCATATCAAAAAAGTTCAGAAACTAATAAGAAAGCCAACTTAATCCTAATATTAATGAATAGCCTCAGGCTAAATTCAATGAAAAGAAAAAATACTAGAACACATTACAACAATAAACAATAAAATTCATTGAAAAAATAATTTATTGAGTAAGAATTCATTGAATTCATTGAATAAATAAGCCAGGAGTCTATACTGATATGAATGAATGGATGAATGAATGAATGAATGAATGGAGATGTGAAGGTTTTTCTTACAGTGAAATGGCAACTAATAATCGTAGAAGGAATAATTGAACTAGAAAATCACTATCTGGTAACCATCACAGTAGTAATTCAGCCAAGAAACATCATGAGCGCTATAACTGTGAGATTTTTGACAAGGAATAAAATACTTACATAGTCTCAAGGTAACATCTCACAGATACTTATTAATTACAAAGAGAAAAATGAGTAACTTGACAATGGAGCTACCTGGCAGACATCACCTTAATCAAATTTAACATCACAGTACTGGGATAAATTGAAATCGTCTCTTGTGATGGCTAAGTTTAATTGTCAACTTGATTGACTTGGAAGCTGCCAAGCGACTTAGTAAAGCACAATTCTGGGTGTGTCTAGATGGGTCATGAAGACATGATGTTGGAGTCTATATCTGGTCCTGGTCCCTTTTTCTCACACTGTCCCCTGCTTGAGCAGTTTTAATTTGCCAGACCCTTCTTTTTTTTTTTTTTTTTTTTTTGTTGTTGTTGTTGTGGTGGTGGTGGTGGTGGTGGTGGTGGTGGTGGTGGTTGTTACCAGGAATCAAATTCAGGGTCTTGTGCTTGCCAGGCAGGTGCTGTGCTACTGAACCCTAACCAGTCACACCCTTCTGCCATGTCTGCCATGATGTTTGTGCCTTAGAGCTAGACAACCACAGACTTAACCCTCTGAAATCATGAGCCAAATAAGCCATTTCTTCCTTTAAATTGTGGGTATCAGGTACTTCATCCCAGAAGTGGAAAGTTGACTGATTTGCCAACTAGTAATTAGTATCACCTAGTACCTAGTAGCACCTAGTACTGATGTACCACCTAGTAGAGTATAATATGAAGAATACAGTATAACTTCTTGATATAGATGCAGAACCTGAGTCTAACTGTGAGGAACATCAGATGAACCCAAATCAAGGGACATTCTATACTAATAAGAAGTTCATGATCCTCAAAAGGAGCAATGTCATAAAGTTAAGGTATAACCAAGGAATGTGACGAATAAATGCTATATATAATCTTGGACTGGATTTTTTGTCATAGGAACATTACTAGGATAATTGGATAGTTTTAAATAGAGCTTGTGGGGTTTAAATGGCAATATGATATCAACAGTGTGTCAAATGATTATTTCCTGATTTTAACTATTGCATTGACGTGACGGTGAGACTGTCTTTTTAGTGGGAAATACACAAAATTCAAAAGAAAAAATTTCACTCACAAGTGACTCAAACATGTTTAAATGTGCCATGCACAGAGGCTCATGCCTGTAATACCAGTATTCCAGCGGCTGAGGTAGGAGGATGACAAGTTTGAGCCCAACCTTGGGCACTCAGAGATGCAGTGAGACCTTGCACCCCCCAAAAAAACAATTTTTAAGGCCTGAGGATATAGGTCAGTGTGAAAGTCCTGGGTTTAATCCCTGATACAAATAAAAAGATAAATAATAAATATTTTTATTGAGAGTAAAAACATGGGCAAAGAATGAAAAAACAGAATATTGATCTTAATATCAGTCCATATTTATTTCAGGGTAAATGTACCCAGGCAGTCTTCATTCACATCCACACCACTGACTGATACGTTAATAAACTCTAAAATGTAGAAATAATGCAAATGAACCTGCTCTGTCATAAAGCAATATAATTAGAAATTAAGTAAAGAACCAGATAATCAAAAAAATACCTTACAGCATATATGAATTTAAAACCCTTTTAAATTACTCTTGATTCAAAGAGGAAAACAGGGCTGGGGATTTAGCTCAGTGGCACAAGCATCTGCCTGGCAAGCACAAGGTCATGAGTTCAATCCCCAGGACCCAAAAAAAAAAAAAAAAAGAGGAAATAAAAGTTGCTGAATATCTAGAACACAGTAACAATCAAAATATCAAAATCTATGAGATACAGCTAAATGGAGTATTTATAGGGAATTTCAAAAACATAATATTTACATAAATCAAACTTTTTTAAAGTAATAAAGTAATTAAACACCAAAAAAGCAAATTTAATGAAAACAGAAAGAATAAATTGATAAAATCAGAGGTTAATTAAATAAAAAACAAAATTACAAAAACTAAATTTTAAATATCTAAGAAATACTCATTTAGGGGGAAATAGGGAGAGAAAGGGAAGGGGCATGAAAGAAAACAGACTAAGAAGTGAGAATGAGAACAAATATTGCCAAGAAAATTGGCCCAGTAGAGATAAACCACATAAACATATTCACATTACTATAGAAGAAATAGACAATTGCAAGAGCTAACTCATAAAAAAATAAATAAATAAAGCACCAAACTCAGAGACTTTGAGACAAGTAAATTCTACTGCCCCAAAGCAACCCAGTTACATTCAAGCTGCTCCAGAGCAAACAAAGAAGAACACTTGCAAATAGTTAGCAAAGCCAGTTTTTATTTAAAAATTCAAAACAGTGTCCGCCAAAAGAGAAAATACAGATAAATCTCTCTTACTTGTAAGCATTAAGGCAATTTAGCAGCAAGTGGATTCATATCACAAATGAAAGAATGAAAAACAGTTTAAAGTTAGAAAAAAATATATATATAAATATATATGGAATCAAACTCAGGACCTTGGGCTTGCCAGGCAAGAACTTGTGCCACTGAGCTATATCCCTAGCACCCTCAATGATCAATTTTTTAAAAGCATATTTATATTCCAAAACTGCTGCAAAAAAATTTAACAAGTCAAAAGTGCTTTGTTTTTCTGATATGAAAAACTAAAAGCATGGTGATGCACACCTGTAATCTCAGCACTCAGAGGCTGAGGCAGAAGGATCACCACAGGTTCGAAGCCAGCCTGGGCTACATAGTAAGGTCAGGGCCAGTCTGGACGACATAATGAGACCCTCTCTCAAAACATATATACATATGAATTAAAAATTTAAATTTAAAATTATAAAATAAAAGCATCTTTTTTCAGTTTTGGTTTTGATTTTTGTCTTTTTTGCAGGAGAGGTTGAGACAGGGCCTTGAACTCATGGCAATCCTCCTGCTTCAGTCTCCCAAGTGCTGGGATTATAGGGGTGTGCTACCACACCCAGCTTCAATACATTCTTATTGAAATATTTGTTTGTCTCAGAACTCACACACACACACACACACACACACACACACAAATATATATACTCTGCAGAGACTTCACTGGGCAAACATTCCCAGGAACCAGATTTGAACAAACAAATCAACTTGTTCAACAACAACAGACAGGACTACTCAGAAAGCATAAAGATCTGTGCTAAATAAATTGGGATTCAAAAATAAACAAACTGATCAGGACCCTCCCTCAGGTAACCAGCTCCAGCTGGGAGAAGCAGCCAACCCCATCCCTGTGAGCCCTATTGCCACCATCAGGGACCTGTAGCCTGCATGGGCAGGGAGAACCATCCAGCCACACCTTGGAGAAACTGCATGTGTCTGGAGAAGCTCACCCCATGTCCCACCACCTTCTCGGGAATCTAAGTTAGGAGAAACCCAGGTGCCTGATCCATTCCCCTACACCGCAGATGGGTAGCCAATGCAGGACACACCTGGGATCCCACAACAAGCTTGTCCAGAGGAAAACAGGAAAATGTCAAGACAAAAGAACAAAAGGCAATCTCTGGTCTCCAGACCACACAGAACAAGCCTAGGAGAAATAGACATGGAAGAAATTAGAAGTTGCACACCTGAAATTTCTGGGATGATAGCAATTGAATTAAAGAAACTACTTCATGAGCCAGGCATGGTAGCACGCGCCTTTAATACCAGCACCCAGGAGACTGAGGCAGGAGGATCACTGTGAGTTTGAGACCAGCTTGGGCTATAAAGTGAGCTCAAAGCCAGGCGTGGTGGCGCACGCCTTTAATCCCAGCACTCGGGAGGCTGAGGTAGGAGGAGCGTTGTGAGTTTGAGGCTGATTTGGACTACAACGCAAGCACAAGGCCAGCCTGAGCTACACAGTGCAACCCTGCCTCAAAAAACCAGGGCCAGGAGTTTGGCTCAGTGACTTAAGCGCCTGTCTGACAGGCGCAAGGTTGTGAGTTCAATCTCTGGTGCCGCAAAAAATAAAAAAATTTTAAAAAAAATAAAGTGAGCTCAAGGCCAGCCTGAACTGCATAGTGAGACCCTGTCACAAAAAGACAAAAAAAGACAAAGAAGAAGAAGAAGAAGAAGGAGAAGGAGAAGGAGAAGGAGAAGGAGAAGGAGAAGGAAAAGGAGAAGGAGAAGAAGAAACAAACAAACAAATCATTTCATGAGATTGTAAAAGAAATCAGGTCAGAAATAATATCTCACGTAAACGAAGAAATGACAAACATAATGAAAGGGTTCCTGAGCATATCTAAAGAAGACACAGATTTTTTTTTAAAGCATAGGAAAGTGAGGGGAAACTTGAATGAGCAATACAGGGAAGAATTGGAATGCATGAAACAAATTCAAAGAGATATCCAGCAAATGAACAACTCCATTGAAAGCTGGCAAAACTGCTTGAAAGAAACTGAAAATAGACTCTCAGACCTTGAAGACAGGATTGCAGCTAGTGAGCATGAAAGGAAAGATCTCCTAAAAATAACAAGGAATCAAGAAATAACAATTCAATGGTTGCAAGAAGATGCAAAGAAAAATAATTTAAGACTGATATCTGTC
>RJWM01042333.1:0-14424 GCA_004363535.1 Dasyprocta punctata | reverse complement strand
GGTAGTATAAGATAGATTTCTTCAGTAGCTCAGAATGCATGCCTTAAGGTCAGCTGTCTATGGGCTGAACTATGTAGGGGGTGCTCTATGTCTCAATAATCTTTTGAGGTACAGACTCTGAACTGATAATCAACATTGCAGAATGCGTGGAATGATACGAACTCATTCAAAATCCTATATGTAAAGGATATGAAGTATATTTATAGAAGTGGAGCCTATACTCTTGTGTTGTAAAGTTGTTATCTACCTTACACCATTATACAATGAAGACTTGTTATTAGTTCTTCTGCCTGTACCAGTGGGTGACATGCCAGTGTTCCATGGTTAAGAATGGAGTCTTTGATTTTGCTAGGACTCGACAACCAACTGGGTAGATAAACAGGTATATGCACTGGTAAAGGCACCTCTGCTAACTTGCTGGAATGCTGGTAAACACAATTTCAGGCTAAATCTTCCACAGCTTGATCCCCATGCTTTTTGACTGGTTTCTGGTCACCACCTAGGGCTATTGGTTTTTTATTCAGCAATGTCCACCTCTGGTAAGAGAAGCTAGCACTCATCTCAGGACCTCCCACGTATTCCTTCTACATATTAAAAGATAACCCTTTATCTGTATTCTTACTCTTTGACCTCTGGAACAATGACTTTTCCTTTTTTGAGTCATAGTCCTTTTTGAGAATCTTAATGAGAGGTTTATAGACCTCATTGGCAGAATAGTGATAGTCTGCAGCCGGCTTGTGTATTTTCTGCACTCTGTGAAGCCTCTTGCCTGTAGCCTTCCCAGGTTGCACATTCTCTTAGGTCTCTTGCAGTCACATCTCTAGGTTCATTTCCTCCTTAGCAGGTTGAGAGACCAGTTGCATTGGGCTTGATTTCTGACTATCTCGGACCTCACTGGGTCATCTAACACCTTAAGTGGCTCTTTTGGAGGTACAAATGAACTTTGAAGAGAGTCACAGTGAATTTGTTCTGGTGGGTTAAGCCTGAGCACCTTTCAGCACTACTTTTACTCTTTGTGGTAACTATGTCTAGGAGGGAAAGAAAGCAGAACTGGATATTGTATAGCAAAGAGGTCAGTGAACCAAGCTCACAGCTTCCAGCTGCAAATCTTGTATTCACCTAGCAATTATTTTATTTTCTTATTTCATCTATTTTTCTTATTTCATCTATTTACTTCAATTGGTCTTAAGAAAAAGAACTTTTCTGATTAAATTATATACAACATCTGAGGAGGAATATTTAAGAAAGTTGAGTCAGGGGAATTAACACTGAAATGATTTTTATAAGCCCTAACAGCATTACGACTCAGGCATAAAATAATGCTTTTAAGTGCTTTGAATGTTTTATGAGAAGAAAATGAGTTAGGCACCAAAGGGAGAGTACAAGAATTGCCATTCTGTGTTGCATTTCTCACGGCTCATACATTGCCTAGAGTGATGACCTATAACTTTGAGTTTAAAAACAGTGCAAGACATGATATAGAAGATAGGGGTGGTTGCTGATCTGTCAGTGTGGGGATTAGCCAGGGGATGTGGGGAATGCATCCAGTCCCATTTTGTCAGCAGGAGAAGGTAAATCTATATCTTTACTTCCAGAGAACTGAAGTCAGATGAACGCCTTGGGTTTTTCTCTTGGTTGTGTGTTGCCCGAGTTTCTAGGACCACTAGTCTCAGAAAGGAAAGCAAAGTTGGAGCAGACAGAAAGCTAAATCTGTCTAGGGTCCATGCTGCTCACTTGCTGCTCTTGTAGGCTTTTTAAATTCCTTACTGATTTGTGCCCATCTGGGTCTCTGGAATTGCCTGCTCTTTTCTCTCTTGGTGGACTCCTTCATCCTTCCTTACTGTCCTCCTGAACTGTATAATCTGCCAGGCGCTTTCTGCTCAGGAGCTCTCATTCCTTACTCATTCTAAACAAAGCACTGTAACAATGGATTCCAGGCCCTTTGTTCTTCAGTGATTATGGCTTGTGGAAAATTTAGCCAAATTAACTTGTTAACTTTTATCAAATGTTTATTGTGTGCAGGGCAGATCCTAAAATGTTTTACTCTTGTCAACTCATTTGACTCTTGTGAACATATGAGATTGATGTTTTCTTTCTCATTTAAGAACTTTCCCAAGATCACACAGGTATTGGCAGAGATGAGATTCCAATCCAGGTAGTTTGGCTCCCAAAGGCTGAATTCTTAACTATCTTACCATAAGGCCTCTCTAGATAAACAACCAGGTGATAAAATGAGAAAGCCAGCACAGCAGATTGAATCATTCAATATTCATTGCATTTGTATTATGTTCCAGGCTCTTATGCATACAATGACAGTTCTTAAGTTATATCAGATAATAATTTTATGTTCTCTGAGTTCACAATTTTGTAAGTTATAAAATAAAGGAGAGTGTGATCGAAGAAAAATGCATTCTGATTTGCTGAGTGAGCACAAAGGAAAGAGTAAGTACTCTTAGGACAAAGGATCAGGGTATATTTCATGGTTGAGCCAGAGTATTTGGGTAAGATGAAAAAGAAGAATGAAGTTCTGGGAAAGGGAATAACACCAGACTCAAGGGCATAGTCTACTCAGGGAGCAGTAAATAAATTTGTATAAGATCTACAACAAGAGGAGAAAATGGAGCTGAGAGATTAAGGTCTTAATTTCAAAGACCTTATATGCCAAGTTAAGGAGACTGCACAAGTAGAGAGGTTGTATGTGTTAGAGATTTGGAATGTGCTGTGGAAGGATTGACAGAGCAATTGGGTACAATATAAATTGTAGCTGGGGGAAATCAAATAAAAGACTGATTCAATCTCTTAGTTAAAAGAATTATCGGACACTGGCTAAGGGAATGATGAATTTGAGAGCCGTTGTAGAAGCAGGGACTAAAGTCCTAGTGATTGATTAGATGTGAAAGATGAGGACAAGTGAGTTGTTGGAGAAAGTGGCCCAGACCTCACTTGTGGGTCAGTAGCTTTTCTTTTCATCTGCTTTCCTGACATATTTTCTCCCAGAAAACATGCAGTGCAAGGCCTCCAGTTCTATGAAGGTGCTCTCTGAGGTCCCCAACACAGTGGGGAATGAAGCCATGCTCGACTCTGAGATGGCATCAGATCAAATCCTACATGGTGTGTGATTGGTACTAACAAGTACCTCCCACTCATGGCAAACTGTAAGACTCTGTTTAAAATATGTACTAGCTCTTAAAACTCACTATTCTCAAAAGAGCCAGGGCAACCCCTCAAGTAGCCTTGATAGCCACATTTTAATCCAAAAACATTCAAGTCAAAGACAATGTGTTGGGTTACTTCCTCACTTAGATTTGTTTTTCCCTGGGTCATCAAGAAAGAGGGCTAAAAGACAAAGTGATGTTTTGAGGAGGGATCTGGGAACAGCCATCTTATTGGATTTGCTCTCACAAATTACAAGAGTTATCCTTTTCTTCATTGGAAGTTATTATAGTCAAACCGTTGGTAGTTAGGTTAAGCTGTTATCTCTAAATCTGGCTGGCATGATTCAGGTAATGACCAACAATATGTTTATCTTGATTTTTGCAACCGATACCTAATCTTGTGATCAGGTGTCTACCTTTAGAGGAATGGGCATAAATAAAATTTTGGCAGTGGTGGAGAAGAATCCTTTACTCCAGGGTTGGAATCAAGGTTCACTGAGCCCTGGTATCGTTAGGACATGGCATGGATGATGACAGAGTTCAGGGAGTCAAGTTTGACAGAAGTGGTTAACACTGGGAACAACCCAGAAATTCTTCCCTCTTGACTGAATTGGAAAACGACTTGTTCTGAACTTGGATGAGGCTTATCTTTTTTTTTTTTTTTTGAATATGGTGTGAAAATTCAGTTTAGCTAATGGGGGATTTTGGAAGAAGTATTTCCACATGTGATTGCTTGAAATATTTTCATATGGATCAAAAAGATGAAAACGTAATTGTTTAGAAAGTCTAAATCTATTGCACTTTTAAAAAGCAAATGTAATTCTTTAGAAAGTCTAAATCTGTTGCAATTTTAAAAAGCCATTTCACATGATTCATCTTAAAATTTATCCAGTGCTGCCACAGGTTCCAAAGGTAAGCATACTCTGGGGTTCATGATGGTCGAATAATATATTCAGTTGAGGCTAATGCAAGAGATCACATATCAAAAATCAAAGTCCTTATCTACCACCAAATCATGTTTTAAAATTAATTCATAAAAAGAAGACTGGTTAGATTCATGGTGGGGTGACTGAGGCTTATTCATCAATAAATTAGAGCCAGGAGAGATTTCTTAGCCTCTACTTAAAAAGGAAGGGTTGGAAAGGAAACCCTGGATGTGGCCTACAGAGATTCCCAAATGGATAATATAACCATCTGGGCACCACCCTGTGAGTTCTTCTGATCCCTGACTAAATGCTCTTGCATTAGTTCCACCCACTGCACTGTGTGCTGTTCAGGGTGAACCTCGCTTCAATTCTGCACTCAGGTCAGCACTTTGTTTCTTCTACAGTTCCATTCCTTTCTTCTCCAGACATATTTCCCTATCCAACTGACCATCCCAAGTCAAGCTGAGGTAGTGCCAGTAATAGGGTTTTTCACCATTAGCTTTTGTGTTACTTTTCTATTGCTGCTGTAACAAAGAAGCACAAAAGTGCAATGTCTTGCACAGTTATGAAACTGTCAAATTGAACTGTCCTATAGACTGCCCTCACTTCAGACATTGGCTGTGAGCTTAGGAGTTCCTGGGTCACCATTGCTTTAGACCAGCTAGCTGCAGGGTCTCCATGACCACTCAAGTTTGACACACATGTTATGGTTTGTGTCTGCATGTCCCCCCAAAGCCTTGTGTGGTCATGGGGGCAGTTTCCAGAGTTTGTGACTGATTCATGGTATAATGCTGGGAATATGGGTGTGAGTGCTGCACTCACCCTAGGGTGGGTAACCTACATACAATATAAGGGACAGAAAGAGTCTTCTCTCATGCTTTTCCTGTTTTGTTCTTGTTGGTTTTGCTGTTTTCTGACACCATGAACTGTTGCCCTCTGTCATGAACCACTCTGCCTTGGACCCAGAAGATTATGGACTGAAACCTCCACAAACTGTGAGCTAAATAAACCTTTCCTTTCCTAATTTTGGGCATCAGGTATTTTGTCTCAGCAATGAGAGAAAAGTAACCAACAAGCCATAGAACCCAGTGAAAACCGTTATACTCATTGTGCGCTACAGGGAAAGGATGCAGACTAACATTAACTATAAAAGAAAACCAGGAGACAGTCCAGGAAATAGGGTATCAAACACAGCACTTCTGTCATCTCCTCTCAGTGGAGTCATGTATGATGTCATCTCCTCAATGCAACAATGTGTGACAACGTGCAAAATGAATCATCAACCATGGAAACTTGCCCAAGCTTTGGAGTCCAAATTTTATTGGGGCTCATCATATACTGCACATGTGGCCTGACCTTTGGTCTCCAGTCCTCATTATGAGTCTTATTATTAGGTTGTTTGGAGGTCCTTGATTCCCAGGCAAAGAAAGGCAGATTGTAGAGATGTAGAAAACAACACCTAAGATGAAAGACAAAGACAATATTTCCTTTTGGATGAGATCAAATTCTTTACAATTCTTAAATAATACAGACTCTATTATTTTAGAGTCTAGGTGTTAGTGGGTTAAAATCAAGTCACTGGTAGGTCTGTGTTCTCCAGAGGCTCTAGGGGATAGATTGTTTACTATTCATTCTGTTAGTAGAATTCAATCTCTATGGTATAGGACTAAGTCCCTTATTTCCCACTGGCTGTCATCTAAGGATTATTCCTAGTTTGTGGAGGCTACTGGAATTTAACTCTCTTTTTCTATCTTCAAAGTTAGCAATAGCAGATTGGGCCTATAATGCTTTGAATTGTCCTTCTGCTCTCATCTTTGTGATATAGCCTAGCAAAGGCTCCAATTTTAAGGACCATGTGATTAGACTGACCCTACCTAGATAATCCAGGATAAGTGCTCATCTCAAGATTCTTAATTTGATTGTTTCTGCAAAGACCTTTGTGTTCTACATGGTAACATATTTACAGGTTCTGGAGTTTAAGGCATGACCAGCTTTTGGGACCAATATTCTGCCTACCATGGAAACCAAATATATGAATTGTCAAATGAATTTTTATTGCTGTAATTCAAATGAAATCATGATATAGGGACTTCTAAACTTTAACAGGGGCCAGAAGGAGGAATAATTCTAGGCAGAACAGTTTTCATTGTCCATCAAATCTTATATGTATGAAGTTTCCTATTCTAAAATGGAAGGAGTTGTTCAGAATTGCTTTGTTTTATTCTCTGCCTCAACTTTTATATATTTGTTTTCATAATTAACAAACTTTTATTAACAAGTAGAAGTATGCTAAACACATTTGCTTCACTTTTCCACCAAATCACTGAACACTAGGAAAAAAACCCCTCAGATTGTCATTTTACACATCAGGAAACTGGATTTTAAAAGTACGCAGTGTACTGTCAAGGTCACACAATAAGTAAATGGGATCGCAGGGATTTGAACATAACTTCTGCTGAGTCTAAGAAGCTTCAAACTACAAAATACCATCTCTCCAATTCAATATCTACATTTTACAGCTCTATCTCTAATTCATATCTACAACGTTGACCTCTATATCCTTTTATATATGAAATTCTACTTAAAAAATCAATTTTTGAGTGTCTAGAAACAGAAAACATTCAACTGGTTCATCTGAGAAAACAGTAAGTATATTTTAGGTGTAGATCCTGAATTCATAAAGTGTTATCTGATGCTATTCTTATTGTGACAATAACAGTACACATTTAAGCCAGTTTACACAGAATTTAATAAGCCCAGAATTTAGTATAATACATCTACGCAAATTAAAATATTAATGTATAATGATCGATTATTTTAGTCCTTAAAATAGCAAATCAAGTGAGACTCACAGTAACTGTCCAACTCCTTTGGTTGACTCATCCATAATAGAAAGGCTGGTATCTTAACTTTTCTTGTTATTTTTTTCTTTGCAACAAGACCTTTAACTCATAAATCATGTGTCTGACTACTTTTTATTGTTTTATGATTGTAACTCATATCTTTTCTCTTATTTCCTTTCATTCAAGAAAATGTCCAGGCAAAAACTGAGGAAATTGCTTGCCTCAATCATTCGTAATTGATAGATCATCCATTTATATTATGGACAGTTTTGATTTCAAACATTGTCACCTGGTAGAGCTTTAGGCAGCCAGATTTTCCAGTCTACCTACAAGTAGCTTGGCATTCTGATTCTTCATTCTCCTTTAATCACTAATGTTGCCTAAGAAGCTAGGAGCCAAAATGCTCTAATGTATCTGTCGGTACCAGGAATCTTCACCCTGTGTTTCTCATTTCTTTTCACCTTCTAAGGTCCCTCCTTGTCTGACTTTGCTGACCCCCAGAAAATTTTCACCAGTTGGAAGGTGATATGTTATCTCTTCAACCAAATACACAATAGATATTAATTCCCAAAGCCTGCCTATTTATAAAAAAATAGATAATCAGCCAATGTACTCTACTGGTTGAAGTATTCACTAGGGATGGCAGAAAACTGCACAAATCTCTAAATCAAAATGATTCTTGACTAAACAATACCTTCCCCATCTAATGGCATTTTTGGAAAGTAGTATCTTTTGATAGTTTCTTCTGATAAAAAAATTTAAACCTATATTTTTTTCTTGGGGCTTGCAGGAATTGCTCTAAGCTCCATGAATCATAGGAAAGTTATCCACAAGGAATAGTTTTTTGACAGGTAAGCTTGATTGTGTCAACTTGATTGGCTTGGGAGATGCCCAGGGAATTAGTGCAGCACACTTGTGGATATATCATGAAAACATGACCTTAGGTACTTTATCTGGTCCCTCACCACTCACACATTGTATTTCTGCCTTGGAGATAACCAACCATGAATTGAGCGTCCTGAAACCATGAGCCAAATTAAACTTGTCTTCCTTTAAATTGTGGGTGTTGGTTATTATGTCCCACTGACAGGAAGCAACTGCTATACATTTCATGATTTCTCCAGTAGATTTTAGAAACCACAGGTGGTACTGAATCCTATATATATATTTTCCTGTATATGAATACTCATGATAAAGTTTAATTTACAAATTATATAAGTAAGGGATTATCAATTATAATTTATCATAGATCTTAACAACTTCATTTAATTTTCTTTTTTCCTTAGTAAGTAGAGAAATTTCATTTCCTAAATTAAAGGAAAAAATTTACAGTTCTCTTTGGCATAACCGAATTACCAGCAACACTACTCTTGCACTTTGGAGTCATTATTTAAAATGTTTACTTGGAACCCAACCTTGTGACAGCGTGACTGTCAATCTGATAACTAAGATACTAAGTAAGTAAGAAGAGTAGCTTTACAGACTAGACATGCTCTGCAAAAGGAGGATTTATATCCTAGGTGGAGATGCGTCAGCACAGAGATTTTCTTGCTACTCAGAATAGTGTGCAACTTAAATACATGAATTATTTATTTCTGGAATTTTTTATCTACTATTTTTGGGCCATAGTTGACTATGAAGGTTGAAATTAAGAAAAATGAAACTGTGGATAAGTAGCAATCATTACATTATTTTTGGTTCTTCTCTTGATGGTTTAAAATTTGGAGTTCCTGAAAAACCTTTACTGCTAGCTGTGAGGTAAAGCAGCTAATTTATGGATCAGATTTTTTTGAAAGTTTATCTTCAGAGGTCTATAGTTTTATAGGAATTAACATAAAAATCATCTCAACAGCACATATTTATCTCTTTTTCCCTTTTTACCATGTCACTGGGGCAGCTCAGAGCCACTGATTCCCTGGCTAGGGTGACTGTTTATGTGTATACCAAATATTATGTATATGCAGGCTACTGGTCACAGTTACAAACATTAGGAAATTCCCAAATCCCTATCTTCACCAAATTTATTTTCAAATGGGAAAGAGACCTATACAACAAATATATAAAATAAGATGACAGATTAGGACATTCTGAAGTGTATGTGAAGTTCATATTCAGGTCCTCCTTATTCTCTGCCTCTTGAGGAAGTTCTGAATTTAGACTGCTGGATGTGGTGAACTTTGCCAGTTGCCTTTCCAATATTCACATTCCTTTGTTCTTTACTAGTAGAACATTGATTTTCTCTTGGCAACTCCATATTCATTTTCCTAGACTTCTTCACAGCTACCGGAGGCAAATGCAGTTGAGTTCTAACCATAGGACATAGGCAAAGGTTCCTAGATAGCTTATTTCCTTTCCTTCTACAAGTCAAAGACCTCTGAGGAAGAGTCTATTATATGAAGCAAAGTGGTATATTTGAAGGAACTGGGCTAGAAAATTGACTAATTTCTTTCTTTATATTGGAAATTATCATGTTGTCATGAAAAAGTGGAGCCAGATAGGCACTATTGCACAAAATTTAACTCTGAGTGGTAGCACTCTTTTATTTTTTCTAAGTAACAGTTTTATTTGTTTGTACCTATATCATGTGGATAAACCTTCATATTGTCTATACTTTAAAATACATCAGTGAGAGCTGTATGATAAATGTGTGTAAGAGAATTACTCCTACATCAAAATAATTGGTTAATTGACCTATTCTATTTAAGTCCACATTTCAGAGGTGGTGAGTGAGTATTTTAAAGGTTCTAATCAGTAGTCAACATCTCAGAGGAGGCTTCAGCAGGGACTTTAGTATCAATGTCTAAACTGGCTCTAGCCTCTTGTTACTTGATGGTTCAGAAACCAACTAACAGAGCATCATGTAGAAACTTGTTAGAGATAAGGATATTCAGACCTGCAGTGCAGACCTAAAGAGTTCATTTGAACAAGACCGTCAGAAGATTCTGTGAGAGGTACTGCACTAGACAGTTATTTAATTAGCAAAAGTGATATTAGAAAATGTTATTAGAAATAATATTAATATTAGAAATAATATTTTCTCTGGTGAAATCAGTAATGACCAAACATGTGATTGGGTAGGAATAATGTATAATCACATCTGAATCTTTTGGGGTGACACTTCCAAATGAACCTAGGACATTTTTGGCTTAGTTTCTCCTCCATTTGACAGAATATTCTGTCATCTGATCCAATTCTGATTTTAGCTGGACCTGCACTCACAATATTGTCACATTTGTCTTGAAATGAAACTCTCATGAAAAGTGTTTGTGATGGTATACAAGGACAAAAATGAGGATACTGCGTGATTTCTTTTGTACTTACTTGATAGCAAATGTTTGTATGTATTTATAACTGTGTGTATCTGGGATGTCTTGTATCATAACATTATAGCATTTCACCTAGTAGTGAGCCCAATAATCACTGGGGGGCTTGGACATTTACCAAGAAGAATCTTATAATTAAGAGAAATAAAATTGGTGTGGGTTGTTGATGACAAAGACTTGGAAGCTACACAACCCTGAAATTTTTCTTCATTTTTCTAGTGGTGTCATTGGTTTAAAGACCAGTTTCATGGCTGAACTATTTTGTGACTGAAGCAAACCTCCTTGTCCTGATGATATTTGACTACCAATAACAATAATCTGCTCTAAATCTTGCTTGTGGGAGTATATTAAATACAAGTTAACTGTGGATTTCTGTACCTCTTCAAGAAATCGTGTTTATTGCCAACAGATGGCACAAAGAACCTTCTGCCCTTCACAGATATTTCTGTGACATCTCTTACTGTGTCATTCTCAGGTGAAAGATTTGGTCTTTTATACTTCTCTAATTTTACTTTAAATTAGCAAAATAAAGTCTAAAATATTGCTTTGCATAATCTTGCAGTCTATGTTTTGAACTTCAAAATGTGCTTAGTTTGTTGAATGACTTTTTAGGTCCGAGTAGTTAAGTCTATTGATAATGTTCATCATTATATGCAGAAGCTGGGGAAAAGAATTATTACTATATTGTTGGAAAAATATGTCAGGCAAAAGTCTTAAATGGGCTGTTCCAAAAATATTGAACAGGATGCTACGCTGATAATTTAACATGCCTTACTTTCAGTATTTTTATGCCAGGTAGAAAGTTGGCAGCAATATTTCCTTGGATGACTATTTTGAAGATAACAAGAAGCCATTGTTGATTTCCTATTATCTTGTTTTCAAGTTCTGTATAGCTTTCACTGTTTAGTTTTGATTGGCTTTATTCTGTTTTATTTTGTTTGATTTTATTCTCTTAAAAATATTTCATTGGTCCCTCTTGGGAAAGTAGATCATACTTAGGGTACTGTAAGTATTTTCTCCCTTCAGATCAAGGCAGGACATGGAAAAGGAGTCTCCTAAAGACAAATGTGATAACAGTAGCTCTTAGGAAAATGGATGAATGACTCTGCACTGTTTCCAAAATTTAACATAAGAAGATCCTTTAAGCTTCTTGGAGTATGGATTTCTGAAGTAGGATTACTCTAAGTGCTATGAGTTTTAGCCTTCAAGAGAGGGATATTCATGTTAAACTCCATGTTGGGGAGGCCCCCAAAGGACTACAGAGTTGGACCACTGAGTCAACTCTCAGGCTGTTAGGTTGTTGAAGTTGTACTATGGGATTTGAACTCTCAATGGTCCCAGAAAGAGTCATGAAGAACCGGTGAGACGTTGCACAGCTACCCTAATACTCTCCCTTTTGATGGTGGAACCAGATTTAGTCAACTTCATGCTCCTCAGTTTATCAATATAGTCTTCTACATAGTACATCAAAGATCAAGATTTGAATGCACAATTTTTATTTCGAGTATTAATTACAATAGTGATGACTATCATAGTTTTATGGCCAATAACTCTCCTTTATACCTTTAATTTATATATATCTGATTTTATCTATATACCACTGTAGGAGTTTAAACTCAAGATAGCTAAGATGGAGTGTTTGTTTACTAAATATTTATTAAAGTTTGGCACATTTTGAGCACTGTATTAAATATTGAGTTAGTTCCACTGCATCTCCCACTTCCAGGCCCCAACTTGGGTCGTCTTGGATATAAGAAAACAGCACTAACAGCAATCTGCCATCCAAATCACAGAACAAAATCGAGCTTTGACATCTTCCTCTTTCATATTTTCTACCTCTTAATACCCTTCGGATTGTGACCTCTTTGTTCATATTTTGACAGGCTTATTATGGTTCTCTATTTTTTCTCACTTCAGTGATTAAAATAAACTGAAATGATTTCTTTCAACTTCAGCCTGGCCTTTTTTTTTCAGTTCAGTGGTTTTCAAGCTGCCTGTGCATGAAATTCACTTGTAGTACATATGAAAATTGCAGGTCTCTAGTCACCATCTCAAACTGACGCAACTGGAGACTCTGAAAGTTGAAGTCAGTGTTTTTAACTGAGCGCTGGAAGTGACTTTCCTGTAGGTTCTGAAGGTCCACATCTGGGAGATTCTGCCTCATCACTGGTAGGGTAATCATTATCAACAGCAAATGGTAACCATCATTATTTTCTATACAATTTTTCAGTCTCTTTGTTTCTTTATTTTTTTTCAACAAAATATTTCCTGCCTTAACCCTGTCTATTCTGTCACCCTTATTTTGTTTTCAGTGTACTATGTGCTCTATTCTTTTACACTCTAAACCACTCTTTTCAAGCTTTGCCGCACATGGGATCACTTAAGGTTATTAATGTCTGGTTCTTAACCCAGGCATTCTTAGTTAATTGATGTGGGATGCCAACTAGACCCAGGGAGTTTTGTGCCTCCCTAGGTGATGCCAGTGCCTCAATATCTGCAAATCACTCCACTCTATGCCTGTGGGTTTTTTTTCTAGCTGCATGTATTTAGGAATCATTTGTGGAGTTAAGAAAGACTTCAGACTCTTACTTACATCTTGCCCCTAGAAAAGTGACTGTATGAGTCTGGTGTTGTACTTTGGGCATTTGAAAGGTCCAAAGGTCTCCTGATGATTCTAACTTGATAAAGAGTATGGAAACCACTGGTATGTGCCATAACACCATGTTGCAGTCTTCTCATTTCCTCAGAGTCTTAATTTCCTTTAGTAATCCATCATTTTACTTAAATTGTATATTTTCTGTCAAGATGGTTGTCTGATATTTAAAACAGGACATTGCCTCACCCAGTCACATTTAAATGGACTAAGTAGACACCTGACTTATAACACGGAGATGATCAGATGTAAAATCTATATACTTTAGTGGCTACTGCAAGCCAATAAGTTGCAAAGGTAAAATTTACCAGGTACCGGAGAAACCGAACTTGCTAAGAGAATCTAGAGAATGAAGCAGGTATGCAAACAATAGATATAGCCCTTGGAAACCACGTGAGTAGTAGAGGGCGGATGATATAGCACTTAGTTTCCTAGGAAGTACTGAGAACTTTCTACAGGGCCTCCAGAATTTATCTTTTCCAATAATTTACTTTTGTTTGCAATTTATTTGAGTTTCTGTTTCTTGTAAGCAAAAGATTACAAAAAAGAGTAACATCCAATTCCTTACCATCCTTTACCTCACATTTAAGACATTTATAAAGGGGTTTTAATTTCATTGATTTCTGCTTTTATTTTTATTATGTTCCTCCATCTGCTTAGGTTTATTTATTTATTTATTTATTTTTCTTTTTGTCCTAGGTGCTTGAGGTGGAAATTAGATTATTCATTTGAGACCCATTTCCAATGTACACATTTAGTGCTATAAATTTCCATATCAGCACTGCTTTAGCTGTTTTCCACAAATAGTAATATTCTGTATTTTCCTTATCTTATTTTCAATGCATGCTTTAACTTTCTTAAAGTCTTTCATTTAGTTATTTAGTTATCAATCATGAAGGATTTTTTCTTATTTTTCTCTTATTGATTTCTAGTTTGGTTCATTATAGTCAGAAAGTGTATTCCATTCAATTTAAATTCTTTAACTTTTCAAGTTTATTTTGTGGCCCAGGGTGTGGTCTATATTGTTATATATTGAGGACACTTGAGAACAATGTATATTCTTCTCTGTTGAGTAGAGTGCTATGCAAATGTCAATTAGCTATTTTATTGTATTGTGAACTTATTACATATTTGTAAAGATTTTCTGTATAGTTGTTCTATGTACCATTGAGAGAGGGTTACTGAAATTTTCAATTTTAACTGTGAATTTGTCTGTTCTTTTAGTTCTATTTACATTTGCTTCACACATTTTGCAACTCTACTATTTGGCACATATATATTTAGGGTTGCTGTTTTGTTGGTGTACTAACCTTTATATCATTATTAATGTTTATCTGTCTCTGGCATTCCTGGTTTACTTTGATTGATTTTCACGTGATAGGTCTGTTGATAGAAATTTGGGTTGTTTCTAATTTTTAACTATCATGAAAAATGCTGTGAACATATATTTTTAATTTGCTTAAGTATGTATCTAGGACTAAAATTGCTATATCATATGATAACTCTATGCTTGACTTTTGGGGG